>JAOBAZ010096665.1:0-19428 GCA_026546875.1 Pteroeides caledonicum | reverse complement strand
TAATGCGACATGCACGAGGACAAAAACTTCAAAGGTTCCGACAAGAGTGAGACTACTGTATATCTTTATTCTGTGGCTAGGGGTCAAGCAAGGCCATGAGGATGATAATGAAGTTAGATGACGGAGGTGATGTGAGAGCAGGGAATGAGTAAAGAGTACAAAAATAAGCATAGTAATCATAGAGTCTTGGGCATTAATAAGTTAACAAGGTTATATACCAGTGCCTCTTACTAAATTGTATGCCAATTAAGTGCTGGTTGCAAATGGCCACTTTGCAGATTTTACTCTTGCAAATGCCAGATGATTTTCCTTGCCCAGGGAAAATCCCCTTTGGACAATGGGTTAACCTGACTTATCCAATGTCCTTATTTTAGTTTAGTAATTGTCTACTGCCAGATAATTTTATGTGTCATGTTGAGAGTACTGAGCATTCATGAATTGCTGATTAAGTAACCATTTAACTTATATTGATGTACTGTAGTCTGTCTTGTTAATAGTAGGAGATATTTTACCCATAAAAACAACAGTCATGGCCATTTATGGTTAATGGTTTATATTCTATACTTATCAAAAATTTGTTTTATAATTCATAGACATGTGTGCACATTCTCATGCACAGCTATGGATCTTTTCATTGTACGTTCTATGCAATTAACAATAATACATTTAAACAATACAAAAATTTTTTTTGTATTGTTTAAATGTAGTATTACTCTGTTGCTACTGAGAAGTTATGGCAATTAACAATCATGTGAAAAGTTAACCAGGGTTGCCAGATTCCTGAATAATTAGGCCAAACATTACATTAGTGCTTTTAAGAAAACAAAAGAAACAAAAGAAAAAAACAAAGAAAACAAAGGGCCATTCACACCGTTTTTGGCCTAATTATTCAGGAATCTGGCAACCCCGAGGTTAACTTGACCCTTAAATACCCAGTTTTCCCATTTTGTTCATTATTGTCTCTTTGTCCTTGCTTTCACTTTTTTAGTCATGTTTATGCATTGTACTGATCCATTTAAGGGTTAATTGTGTTGTGTATTTGATCAGCCCACAGTATCCAAAACAAAGGTTTTAGTTTTCCATTAAGCAATTTGTAACAAATATAGAGCAAATTTGTAACATTAATACAAATGCTTCTTGGTTCTCTATTTTAATATAATGCTGTCGAAAACATCAAAAAACTTACAGTGCTACAACTGATAAATGCAATATACAAGAGATTAGAAATCAAAACATTCACCTTTTTTTCAATTTTTTCCCAAATTGTTTATGTAAGCATCTTCGAATTGTTCAGAGGAGACGCATTCAACTGAATTGAGTTATTTTCAGGGAGAATTAGCGATCATCAACAATAAACAAGGGGGCAACTTTAAACAGACCAAAGGGAAAGTCATAAAACGTAAAACGTAAAATTTAACATGTAAAGATGAACATTTGCATAATCCAGTCCAAAGATTCATTTGGCAAAGTAGTTTTAAGTAATTCTTATAAAGACCTTGAATTCCTCAAACCAAAAGCGCACACATCTCTTAGCAACAGTAACAACAATGTAGAAGACATGTCGGATATATCACTTCACTTAATCTCTTATGGCAATCTTCTCGGATGTGTCGTTAGTGCCAACAATAAAATAATTTAAATTTCTAAAGTACAACTTAAAAGTCATTAAGTGCTGTATGTACGTCAAAGAATCTTAATTATCAATGCAGTCTTCTGTGCACGATAAAAATCCCAAAGGTTTTGAAATTGGAGCGTTTCTATAAATGTTGTAGTTAGTCCAGTGTTCATAGACTACAGTCATATTTCTGGTATAAATAAACGATTACTTGCCTATTAAACTGACTGCGCCAATATTGCGTAGTTTTGTCCTAACCAAGAGAGCGGCTAGACAATGGGCGATTAATGAAGAGAATGTGATAAATATTTATGCAAGTATAAACGTATAAACCATCGGTTTTACGTTGTTCATCCATGGCATTTCCTCATGCGACGAGAGAAATTATAAAATAATAAATTCGATTCCAAAACACTACTGACAGTTTGAGCGGCAAAGAAACACAGTTATTGTGACATAATACTGAAAGTTGACAAACTATAGCTCGGATATGAATAGAGTACAAGCCAATATCGTTGAAATAAATAAAATAAAAATATACTAAAATGACTTTCTATCGAATCTACATGTGTCGGTGTATCCATGCTTCACGCAGCTAAATATAAAGAATTACGTCATGCTTAATAGATACCTTTTGGAGGGAGTTGCTGGCTGTACAGCTGCATAAACGACTTTCGAACTTTTCCACACAAGTCAACTTTCTTGATGTTAGCTACCGTTGTAGAACACAAAGGTCAAACGATATGCAATAACGGAGAAATTACATGGAGCACAAAGTTAGCGCGACGCGAATAACTGTTTACTTCGCTACCTGGCAATATGCCGAAAGTACACATTAAAATACTTGTTAAAATAGCGAGAACAAAGCTAATTTCATACCTTTTTTTGAGTTCCGTTGCTTGGACTCGTTATACGCCGCTGATTCTTTATCTTCGTGGCGTTTTCGCGAGCAAACTCGTCCATTTTTCGTCACGACAAACGTACGTCTCTTGCGACTCAAACGAGACAAGTCTTTGACTCCGCATAAAGATTTGTTGTGATGTGTAGTTTCAGATTGTCTTTCTCCGAGGTCAAGTGGTGATTTCGGTGGCTCAGGTGTTAACGGTTGTCTCCATTCATGAAAACCTTTTTCTTGGCTGATTTTCTCATCGCACAAACTCCTGTGACTCGGTATATCATCCATACCCTCTCACTCAGTATAACTGTATAAGCTTACATAATCCAGACAAGATTTAAGATGTTAGCCGTTGGAGAACTGCCAAGTGAAAGAGTTGGAACGAAACGGATACAGTTGTAAACGCCGGCTTTATCTTGCATAAAAAGAATGTCTTTGATTTGGTAAAAACGTGGTATTAGACGTTCACTATATAGTGTTTTGGTTTACCTTCGCGCCTAAATCGACAATCGCTCTATGTTTACAGCCGTTTCCCTGCGACCAAAATTGCAAAGTACCTGCGATTGTGATTGGTTATCTGCATTCACTACGAATACAATGATTGGTTAATTTTGCTTGTGCATTTCAGTTGGCTTTGTTCTTTAAAATTGACATTATTAGATTTGTAAATTTCGACTCATTTTATCCCACGTAATGTACATAAAGGTGCGACGTATTGTTTAAATCACTGATAAAAATAGAAGCATAGACCGCTTAGTCAGTCGCTGTAATAAAACTGCCATGAACGTCGGGTACAAAAAGTTGCGGTGTTTTGTACATGAAAGATTATGAAATAACATCTGGTTTTTTTTACAGAAGAAATTGACAACAGACTGTGACATCTGTCACGAAACTCAGGATTGCCTTCGAATAATATGTAGTGTAAATTTACAGTAAACGATATGGACATAATTCAATTCTTAGCTATCTTAAAAGCTCAAAGCTGCATTTAAGATAGTATTGAAACCCAAGTAGAGTACTTGAAGACTGTGAATATATTACATATTCATTGAGTTTGCATTAAATTATTACAATTCAAATAACACATTTCGGTATTGATCGGGGGGAGCCGCTCCACCGTCGAGTGTGTTCCGGGTTGCGATCGGTATAGCCTCGGTCGGAAGTCGTATTTGATGTGCAATGGCTTCGTCTCGAGAAAGGTGACAAAGTTTTCAATGTTTTTTGCAATAATGTAAGAAAACTAGTCGTGTTATGAGCTCCAGTATGTACCTTGAACATTATTTAGATAGTAAGTATTATTTGAAATGAATAACTGACATAATTAGTGAGTTATGTAATTTTTACAGAATTATGGTCAAAGCATCTTCCCGCCATCTTTAACAATGCGGTCACAGCTTCGCTAATACTGGCGTCAATATTAATTATACGTGTTTATTTTGTTTACTGGCAGGCGGTTTTCGTTCAAATATTAGCCACAGAATATCCCAGCTTTGATACCTGTTACTCAATATTTTCAAAACTTCGAAATTTCTGGAAGTTGAGTCGACCACAATGTTCTAACTTTCTCATAAATTTAAATTTTATACAAATCGCTTCTTAGAATTTCTGTTCAGTTTATGGATTATTTCATTATAGAGTTTAGTCGTCCAATTTTGTCTCACTATATGTTGTTTTAAATTGCAATGATTTTGTATTTTAAAATGTAAATAACAAATAACAAGCCTATTGAAGAACACATTTTGTTAAAAATTTCCGGCTTACTAAAAGTAAACGCGTAAAATCAGATTATCGCAATAATTAAACAAATATAATTATATTACATGTTGCATGGCTACTACTGCCAGGAGATAACATGGAGTTCATCTGACAATGAATTTCTGATAGATACAAAATATTTTAATTTTTTGCAAGTTATTCATATCTTGTGTTTGATTTATTGCGAGATTATTACATTTATTTTATGTTTACACTGCTTTGTGGGTTGTGATTGGAGGGATCAACTAAAGTATCAATAAATGCTAAAAAAAACATTTTGTAAATTATAGGTATTGAAAATTTACCATATGAGCTTCAAAGAAATTTTACCTTAATGAGAGACTTGGATCAAAGAACCCAAGGTGTGTATCTGTGTGTGCTAGTATATGGTTGATTATTGTCATCAAAAGAAATTTCATGGAAATGTGGGATGACTACTTTTTTCTACAAAACTGTGTTACCGATTTTTCAATGGTTGTTTTAGATCTTCTAAAAGAAATCGATGGAATGGCTGATAAGTATATTCAGGCTGTTCGTGGTTTAACAGCTGAGAAGAAGACAGAAGACCTGAAAAAAATTGAAGAGTCGTTTGCCAAAGCAAAAGAATTATCCGATGATAAAGTACAACTGGCTATGCAGACTTATGAAATGGTAAGTTGAAAGGTGTTTAAGCATTGTAAGCGAAGTGGTTAAGTGTTATTGTAGTAAGGAATGGGGGTGAAAAGGTTGTAGAGAGGAAAAAGTGGGAGTCAGACAATAGGTTGGAGGTGGAGTGAAGATGAACTATGTGTAAAAACAGGAATAGGAAAAGTTTAGCAGAAAGAGTGACAAAGTTAATAAGAACTGAAGTGTTGGGAGATAAGTAAGGAAATATGAGAATAAAGAAAAAGAAATAAGTTTAAAAAATAGAGTCAAAATAGGAAGTGTGGGTGGAACAATTTATCTTCATGTTTTAATGATGTGTGGGAAGAAAAAAGGTAGGGAGTGGCAGGAAGAATAGAAAAGAGACTTAAAAATGAAGTTAGAAAAAAGGGAAACATAAGAAGAAAGGGAAACATTAGATGAAAGAACTTAGTTAAGTATTATTGCAAAATATTTTCTTTCTTAGGTAGATAAACATATAAGAAAATTAGATTTTGACTTGGCAAGATTTGAAGCTGATTTAAAAGAACAACATGAGCAAGAGATTGCTGCTTCTGAATATGAAGGTTTGTGCTACATTGTCTATTATGTCCCGCCATAACAAGTTTCTTTGATGTATGGTGTATTGGTCCGTCTTTAACCCTCTTTCACAATTCCATAATAACAAATTGATAATTTCTAAGAAAGGCTGTCAAATTTCACCATATTAGAATTATATAACAGATATTAGATTAAATGGACATATTGTGCATATAAGATTTATTAACCTAGTAACCTAGTTTTTTTGTATATTTTACAGAAAGTGGAAACAGATCACGTGGTGAGCCTCATATCTATTATACAGTGGTTACAGTGTTTTTATATTCTCTGTATAAGTCTTTGTATTTTATTTAATAATGTAAAGTATAATTTTATTATAATTTATTTAGGGAAAAGGTCAAAAAGAGGTCGGGGTCGAGGAGGTTTGGTTGAATCAAGAAAAAAACGAAGGTGCCTTGATGACAATTTATCCTGGGATTCCTTTTTATTAAGTTTAAGTCTTTGATTTACAGTAATAACTGATGTTCTTGTTGGGTTTAGGATTGAGGAACCAATTATTCCAACCTTAGCAGCTGTGACAGCATTTCTTCCTAGTCCAGATGTTCAAGTGTTGGATATGCCAGTTGACCCTAATGAACCCACTTACTGTCTTTGCCATCAGGTAAATTCATTAGAAAGACTGTACACTGAGGCTCAGAGTTTTAAAACAGCTGCTCTGGGCTTGTTGGGAACCAGTTGTTGCTTTTCCTCTCAGCTCCAATTCTGTGTCTGCTTCAGTCAGTTATTTGGTCGGTCTAAAACGTTAATAAATAGCAGATACCGGTAATTTTAAATTTTCTAAATATATCGACCAAATTAATATACAGTATTTATTGTTTAGTTCATATTTTTTATTGCCTTTTTAGGTTTCATATGGTGAAATGATTGGTTGTGATAACACTGAGGTAACTATTCTATTCTATAGACAATTTAGGTGCCCTATGAGCAATATGAAATATAAATACGGAATTAATGAGAGAATTACCTCACATTGTATTGTGTAAATAATTTCTATATTATTTTAGTGCCCTATAGAATGGTTTCATTTTCCATGTGTGGGACTGACTACCAAACCTAAAGGCAAATGGTAAGCTGATGTATAACTGTAATGTTAAAGTTATAGTATTTAACTTGTACACATATATCATCAGTATTTTTTTACCTTTTCTGGCAAGATAATTCTTGTTACTTTCTGGTTTTGTTTCTTTAGGTTTTGCCCAAAATGCAGTTTAGAAAAGAAGAAAAAATAAACAATAATTATGGAAGGAAAAGCATGCACTGTGATAAATTAAAATTGTACAAATGCACTTTATTTTTTAAAAAGAAAATTCACTTGAATGCCACATGTATTTTCATTTCACAAGATGTGACTTAACTCTAATTAATTTAAGACTAAATGAAATAGAGGGTTGGTATTGCATCCAAATAGTTTTCTGTCCAGAGGCTAATCCCCCAGTGATATTATGGACCGTACTGAAGATTGACAAAAAGTGCTTTGTAATTATAAGTTATTAAAGCAAAATCTAGCCTGTGCACAGACCTTGATGTAATTGTTGCATGTTTTTAAACATTTGCTTTTATTGTGTATAATTCAATTAAAGTTATTTAAATGTAAATAGATATGAAGCATTATACATATGTAGCTGAAATAAAAATCAGTAATTGTAATTTATTTCCAAGAAAGACATTTATCCTGACAATCCATATACACCGTAGTCAAACTATATCACCTTTGAAATAGTTTCGGTTACTTTTGATATATGTTGTTGGAACACGTTCGAGAACATGGTTTTGACAACTCAATTAAAATTCAATAGAACTGATCTATATTATTGATCACATTTATGCAGAAATGAGCCTCCTTATTTGTTTTGTGTATTGCCTGGGAACGTAAACAACCTATAGAAATAATATGATGTACCAGTAATCATTCAGGAGTAAGATTGAACATTAAAACTTTAAGTACTGTTATTGATTAAATGTTGCATAATACAATGGATTTGTGGCAAATTGGTGGTATGGCAAACTTGCATGCCAGTGGAGTTCTATTGAATCTTAATTTAACTTTCAAAATCATGTTCTCTACTAACTTGTTAGAAGTACTGGTACCAAAATTAAAATATAATAGAGTGAGTTGTAGCTTTGGCCCTTTTGTGGTTGTTTTCTTTCCTTGATAAGTAAAGTCTCCTGGGAGGTTTTGGTGTACATATTTACAATATGAGTGTGGAATATATGGTGTACATTCTAAGACCAGACAGTGACCTTTCAAAAATCCAACCCCAGGTCTTCTTGTCTGCTTTTCATACACCCTTACAATTCATCCTTTATCTAATTTCCTCATGTCCTTGGTGTCATTCGTAATCTTCTAAAGGCTCCCACCCACTCATTGCAAAAACCAACTTGTAAGTTCTCTTCGAGTAATTTTCTCCAATCACAATGCTTGACAGTTTATTTTAATTAGATGCAAGTACTTGCAGTAATCTTGTGAGTTGATTGTGGCATTTTGCAATAAGTGGATAAGAGCCTTTACACCACCTCAATGACTTAACCTGATATGACAGCTCTCTTTACCCAGTCCTCATCCTCATATGTTCCATATATCCCAGTAGATTCTGCTTCACAATAGATACAAATTATTTCCGACTGATTTCAATTCTACACAATCAAAAAAACTTGGTATGCCATCAAACCAAGCCATAACTGTAAAATTTGACCTATATTTCTCGAAGTGAAAAGCAAATTAGAAGTTAGTTAGCTGTATTGTCATTTACCCGGGGGGTGAATATCAATATGCTTTATTGTTAGTACGGGGGAAAGCGCGGTAGGGGGAATGAAACTAGCTCCGTATTAAAATTAAAGATGGCGAACTCGTGCGTTGGTTTCAAAACACGTTGAATAACTTCAATGTGAATTTGTTCAAAAATATAACGCTCTACCTTAGTACAAACTAATATTTGTCTACTTAGAGCACGTAAGAACAGGCAGAAGGAAGGAGAGAGTTGTAGTTGGACTATTTCGTGAAGAAGATTTGGGTTTCTAACGGAAAAAATGGCGCGACCTATTAATCTACGAGAGATCGAATCAAGCTGGACATCTAGTCTTCAACTGTATTGTTCTCCGACTATCGAGTGTTTAGAGCGATTTGAAAATGCTGATGAGGTTAGCTCAAGGATAACAGGGCGGTCTTGTCGTTCAGGAAAATGGTCATGGCTTGTTCGCGGCTCTGCCTTGGAGGTGGTTGATATAACGACAGCTCAGCGACTTGCAGCATGGAGATTTGGTTGGAGCGCAAGCAAAAACCTTCCGTATTCAATAAGTTGCGTTGAAGAACTTCCTTCCCCTGATGGGTTGTTTTTGGTGGTAGGTTTGCGAAGTACCGGAATGTCTTCTTCGGGAATGGTGTGTTTGTTTGATCCTGCTCTTTCTCGTGTTATTAAAGCAATTGAAGTGCCCAGATCTGTGACAGCCGTAGAATGTTTAACTGGTGCTGGTGGAGCTGAGGCTCCGCAACATGCAATAAGGTACTTTATTTAAGAGACAGAAATAGTTTTATTGACACTGTGTTGTCTGGTGTTAGACAGAGTAAAGTACTAAAGTGGCTAGATTCGTTATTTTAGTAGTGGAAGGGTCCAGGAAGAGAGATTGACAGATAGGCTTAGTTAACTGTTTCACTAATGGAGTTTTTCCCAATCTCTATGGTTTTTCCCCTGAGAAGTAAGGGGTATTATATGATCATGATGTTAGTAACCCATGCACTGCACGATGGCCATAACAAATTTTACTCTGTCTAACACCAGACAATTTTACTTGTCAGGGGAAAATCTCCTGTGGTCAATGGGTTAAGAAATGAGTACACGAAAACCATCTCTTTCACCCATGCACAGCAGGAAGAGATTTTACTCTGTCTAATGCCAGATGATTTTACTTCTCAGGGAAAGCTTCCCATTATCCATTGGTTAAACAAACTGGTTTATTTGTCTTCACTTGTATTCTTCTTGATTTAGTCCCCAGCTACGTCAACTGTATGGTTTGATTGCTGTTGGTATGGAATGTGGTCATATTTATATCATTGACTTGAGACTTGATGATGAGATGGAGGAGTTTGATGAATGGAATCCTAGTCACTTGCAAATCATTGATCCAGAAAACAGTAACATATTTAAGCAACGAGAAAATGCCAAATCTGATGGAGCTCATATTGCCTTTGAGTTGGGAGGTGGGTTATTTTAGCTTGGGTAATATAACATCCCCTCATTTCCATAACATATTCTATTTATTAACCCACACACCATGTTTCCTGTACCTGGACATGTTTATTGAACTGCATGTTGGTAAGAGATCAGCTGTAACTCATTTCAATTTTTTTTTCTTTGGGCCTACCAGCTGAATGTCATATGTTAGGAAGTTTCTCATATGCCTCACCTGAAGGAGATATTCTTGGGAATTTTTCATCAGGTTTGTCACATTATCCGTAACATAAGGTAGAAAAAATTATAGAATGAGTTAAAAGTGATATGGAATGTTCTGTGGGCGTTTCCTAGAATATTGAGTCTATGATGTTGGCACAAAAATAGAAGTGAAAGAAAAATTATGGGTTCATTATTATTAGAATAAATTAGTTCTTGTGGTCAGGGATGAATCCAGACTTTGTAGTGGCAGTTGGAGTGGATGTCTGATTGGTCTTTGGTACTGTAGGTATTACTGTGTCGGGCTACTTTGTTTTTTGTAGGTGTCAGACTGTTATATTACATATACTAGCTGATCTGACCATGAGCAAAAGGCCTGGAACTAGCAAGAGAATAGAAATCCATTTTGGTGTTTTTAATCATATATAATATCTTTGCTTTTCGTCAATGAAACTGGCTGCAAATTATGTTTAATAAACAAAATTATAAGTCTGTCATAAATTTTGGACCAAGCAAGAGAAAATTAGCTGTTTTGATTGAAAAATGGATTTCTATTTGACAACTAGTGCTAGTCCTTTTTTGTGTTTTCAGATCATCCAGTATAAATAGAGAAATTTGTATCTCTCTGCTAGCCATGGCCAAGGGGGGTGTTCTCCCCTGTACCTCCCAGGCTTAGCTTAATGTCACTGTGAACTCAAAACAATGTACTTGACAGGGGACATCAGCATCACAAGTTTAAAATACATCCGACAATTAGGATCTTTGGTTGTTGGTTATAACTTTGGTTGTTTTCAAATTTGGGATCTGGAACAACATTGTCGAGAGTAAGTAAAGTATGCACTCACTTGATTATCCACTTAGAGTACTGTTTAATATTTTGATAACTACATTTTATGGTATGGTAATTTTATGATAATGAATTGTGGTATTGGTTTTAGGTTCAGCAGTTCTATTGGTGTATATGCATTACCAGTCACTCACATTGTATATCAGGTAAATGTATGGTGGAAGTTTTTTTTTGTACTCTGGAAATATGAATAAGCATTAAAGTGTTCTCCCAGTGATTAAAACCACACTGAGAAGAGCGAATAATTGCTTAACCACAGCTGAGAATTGAACCTAGTTTGGTTTGCTGGTTTGATACTCTAACCACTGGGCTGTACGGTCAAAGCCGGAGATAGTGGGGGGAATAGGCATTATGTACTGAATATCCCATTCCCTTGGCTTTTTCCAGCCATGTAGCTCAGTGGTTAGAGTGTCGCACTAGTAAACTGAAGGTTGTGGGTTTGATTCCCAGCTGCGGTTAAGTGATTTTTTGCTTTTCCCTGGGTGTGGCTTTGATCACTCGTAGAGCCCCTTAATCCTCAGGTAAATGTATATTACTGGTAAAATACTGTTAACTTTTTTAATGTTAGTTTTAATTCTTTTAGGTTTAAAAGTACATGTAGTTATAGTTTGGATTTATTTTTGAAAAGCATTCTCATATTCTTGCAGGAACCTGAAAATGATCCTCGTTTATGCTGTTACTTGTGGATTGGTCGAGGACAGACCAGTAATGAAGAAATTATTGAGTTCACAACAACAATAACATTGTATCAGTTAACATACGAGAGGGAGGAGAGCATACCCGGTTATGGTCGAGTTTTAAAGGTATGGTAAATATTAGCTCTACTGTATATATTGTAACAATGTAACCATTACTGTATTAACTTGATATTCAAGAAAAACCGAGACAACAGAAACAGTTCAGGTGATATTTCGATACTATTACAGAATCATTGTCAAACCTGGGGTTTGAAGCAGTCATCCAGATCAGATGACAGTCCAAATGATGCCGGTTTGACAATGCCGGTTTGACAATGATTCTGTAATAGTATCGAAATATTACCTGAACTGTTTCTGTTGTCTTAGTTTTTCTTGAATAACAAGTTAATTCACAAGATGTTTATTTTCGGAGTTTGTTTTTTCTTATATTTTCTAAAATTGTCGTCCGGTAAAGGATTACAGTATTACTCTATTTGTTCCTGTATTACCTTTTAACTCTTTGAAGTTTCTGCTTCTAAAGTTTCCCTGTTGATGAGTAAACTTGTCTGACAGCAAACAAACAGAAATACACTGTAAATTACATGTTCAGCAGTGACTGGGTTAAAAATATGTTGTACAGCTAATGTTAATTGTAGTTATTCCGTTCATGTTTAGTAAAAACAAGATAGTCAAATGTTGTCTTGATAGGAATTTTCAGGATGTGGTGGCCGTTTTGAACACCAGTTAACAGGAGATCCTTATCATTTGGCAGATTCTACAACTTGTGGAAGTAAAATTTTATGTTTTTATACATTGGGTAAGTGTACAAACTGTTATCTGTAAACCCATTAACCCCTTTACATATTGTGCGTCTTCAATCGCCCCTTTTATTATTCTACTCTGTCTAATGCCAGATGATTTTACTTGTTAAGGCAGAAACTTTAGACTCTTTCCCTTCCAATTTATCTTACCGACTTATCTTTACTTGGTAAGCAAAATAATGCCGTAAAGTTAGAAACGGGAATAAAACAAAGTTGATTTATTTCTTGGTTGACTTGGTACAGCCGTGGAGTTAACCCAAGTAGCTTAGAGCCACTGCCTTCCCCTAACAAGGAAAATCATCTGGTGTTAGCATACACATCTGTAAAATAATAAAGGCTAACCACCAGCAGAAACAGTTCATCAGCTAAGTATTACAAAGTAATTATTATATTATAGAAATAGCCGAAGCAGCTATTGATGTGACCAGATCAGATGACAGTCCAAATGATGCTGGTATGTAAGATTCAAAGTTTTACTACTCGTTATTGATTGACTGGTGAATTTTAGGTTGACTTACAGATGCCATTGTAAGCCAAACTGTAGTACATATAGTACAATAGCATAGGAAAATTTTGTGTGTAAACTGTGTTTCATTTAAGGATTCAGTGAATCTTTTTTTGGTTGAATACTTTGATAAATGATTGTTTAAACTAGTGTTTATTTTGCTTGGTAGCTCCTCAAGATTTAACACTTGTTGCTTGTGTTTGGGAAGCCCCAGCTCCAGAACCTCACTCCAGTCCGACCTGTCATCTGGCTGTGTTTGATATCAATAGATGGTACCATTCACAAATGCCAGCGTCCGTCAGGTATGTTGCCTTTATATGATATTATACAGACTTGTGACCTGTGTTGAGTTCTATTATAGTACAGCAACCATTCAAAATTATAATTTATATATTACAGCCATATCTATACATGTATTATATTAATGATAATGATAATTATTAACATTTTTATAGTGTAATTTTCCATGTGAATATGAACAAAAGTGCTTTACATCAAGTGTTTTAGATTTAACAATTATATAATCTAGACTACAGTGTTACAAATTTTATTTTTACATAAATTCTGATATTACTTTCCTAACTGTAGTGTGAACTTGAGTGACCAGTGACAACCCAGACTTTCGGTAGAGCGCTGATGAACTCTTTTCACATTAGTGTGAAAAGCAAACCGACACACTGAGAGGTGAAAGGCGCATGTCTCAACCACTGCACCACTGAAGACCCCCGGTATTGTTTAATATACATATCCTGTGTTTATTTTTGTAGAGATGCAATGTATGGCAGCAAATATCCAACATGTCCATTTTTTTCTGTCTGTTCATTGGTTGACATACTTGAAACTGCAAATCCTGATGCTTTGGTTGTAAGTGCTAAAGATTTTATCACTTAGGTCTCTCAAGATCACCTAGATTTCTCTAGGTGATCTTCCCAATATTGTTTGGATTCTGCAAGATAACTTATGTGTAGGATTTTCCAAATGATTTGGATCCCCTCTGATTACTGAAAATCCCCCAAATACCTTTAGGGTATTGGGGGGTTTTGTGACCATTTAATGGTGGTTTTGGCAGTGACCCATTAAATGGTGGTTTTTATAACTAAAATTTCATAGCTGTGTCATCATTAATTATTGCTGTAGGATGTCCTGTTAAGACCAAATGAAATAGGAAGATTCTCCTCAGCTTATGGCACTCCACCAGAGCAATTTTTCTGGGCTTCATCACTCACATTTGGTAAAATTGACTAATATTGTTTAGCTTTAGAGAGATCCTTTGATCCTCAGTGATTTACAATAAATGTTTTCTGAGATATTGCAATCTGTAAGGTTTTTTTTTTTAAAAAACAGATATTGTTTGCTTAATGGAAACAGGAATAGTTTGGGCTAATTTCCATGGAACACAGCAGCAGGTACAGGGTTTGAAAACAAATTAAGGTGGGAACAAAATTAAAGTGAAATGTGGTAAAGTGAGTTGTGATGCAGTAAAATGAATGGGGAAAGAATTACTGGCAAAGTGAAATTAGTAAAGCGTAAAATCGAGTGAAATATGGAGATGACATGGTATGAAGTGATGTGGTGTGATGTGAAGTGGTGTGAGGTGAAGTGAGGTGGTGTGCTGTGAGGTGGAGTGGTATGGTTAGATGTGAAGTGG
This sequence comes from Pteroeides caledonicum, assembly GCA_026546875.1. Classification (NCBI taxonomy): domain Eukaryota; kingdom Metazoa; phylum Cnidaria; class Anthozoa; order Scleralcyonacea; family Pennatulidae; genus Pteroeides; species Pteroeides caledonicum. The sequence goes on along the minus strand of JAOBAZ010096665.1, from coordinate 5,038 downwards.
TGTGAAGTGAGGTGGTGTGCTGTGAAGTAGTGTGAGGTGAAGTGGTGTGTTGTGAGATGGTGTGGTATGGTGTGAGGTGAAGTGATGTGGTATGGTGTGGTGTGAAGTGAAGTGAGGTGAAACTTGTAAAACTTGAAATGTGTGGAATGGTCGGAAGTCTTGTGAACTTAACTTTTCACTACAGAGGTTTGTAGGAGTTCTTTGCTTGAAGTAAAATCATCTGGCGTTAGCCTATGTAATAGTAAACCATGCACCATTGGTTTGGCCACAAATAGCCACTTAACACATTTTACCTTGCTAACTGTGCAGACAATTTTGCTTACCCAGCAAAACCCTGGGCAATGGGTTGACATGTTACCACATGGTAACATTGCCCAGTAAAGGGTTACAAAGTAGAGAACAAAAAATGATATGTTGTCAAAATTATAAATACAAATTACCATACATTTCCATATTTACATGAAAGCACAAGAGCAATAATAATCTGAGTAGGAATGGTAATAGTGTTGTTTGTATTCAAATTAGATTTACATTTCCAGTAGTTGTTTTATCTGGTGTTGTTATTTTAAGTGTCCTCCACGTTAATTATGGTATCAGTACAAAAACATTGTTTGTTCTTGTCTAGGTTTTGGATGATCTCAATCTAAAAGGGGTGACAGCTCTCAGTGAAGCACATGACTATTTTCATCGGTGTTGGACAGCAATGTTGATGCCAAAAAATTTTGATTTCTCAAGAGCTCAAGAAAAAACTGTAAGTTGGTTGACACCTATTCTGATCCCACCTCTCTGACCCAAACCCTCTCTGACCCACTCTAACCTCACCCCTGTTTGACCCTAACCCTGTCCGACCCCACCCCTCTATGTTCTCACACCCCTCTCTGACCTCACTCCCCTATGTCCTTACACCCCTCTTTGACCCCACCCCTCTATGTCCTCACACTCCTTTCTGACCCCACCCCTCTATGTCCTCACACCCCTTTCTGACCTCACCCCTCTACCTCACACCCCTCTCTGACCCCACCCCTCTCTGACCCCAATGCTCTATGTGCTCACAGGCTTCTCTGACCTCACCCCCATATCTATGTCCTCACATCCCTCTCTCACTCCATCCCTCTATGTCCTCACAGCCTTGCTCCCATACGCACCTTGATGCACTAGTCATGTTGCCTTCATACCAAATCCTTAAGACAGCCTAACCCTTACCCCAATATTACTCCATTCTTACCACACCCACTTTTATCCACACCCACAAATGCACACCCATCCTGATCACTTCACCTACATCAAACTACAGTACATTACTGTCCAACATTCAACATGTTTTCTATGTTCTAGTTTCAAGTGGAATCGTTATTGTCTGTTGCCCTGGAGCACAATCAACCTTCTTTCATAATAACTTGCATCAACAAACTTGGAGAACATAGTAAGCAGTTAAACACGGAGCGACAACTCCCCGGGATAGCGCGATAAATTTTGAAAAATGGCTCCATTTGCAATAACCACAGAGTGAACATTCTTTTTTTGTGCAACATTCTTTTCTTTATTCTCTCATTCTCATTCATATATAAACTTTCCACTATTTTTTTTGAAAGATATTACTAATGCTGGCTGCAACCTTCGCATCATTTTGGAATGGGCCTGGGACCAAGTCATTCAGATCAAACAACATTTAGATGAATTATGTAAGTGAAATTTTGTAAGTGAAAGTTTAAATTGTGTCCAACTTTATTTGAGAAGTGGAAGCGACGTTACAGCTAATTTCAGATCACTTTTCACCCAAATGTTCGGAATTTAGTTTGCAAGTTCATTTGGAACTTCGTTGGGAAGTTTATTGCGAAGTTCAGAAGTTTGTAATGAGATTCAGAAACTGGTTTCTGAATCTCATTATGAACTGTTTCTTTGAAAATCGATGGATATTTTCAACGTTTTAACTGCCAATATCTTTTTCGTCAAGGTATACCATTGTTTGACGGTACCGGTATTCTCGTTGACACACAACTCATCGCATTACTGGATCATTATGGTGTTCAACTTGGCAACCTTGTTGATATCTTTCAAGCTTTGTCCTCATCAGCTCCGACAACTGAACAAGGTACATCAACTTGCTATCATTATACATTGTAAGCGTTTAATAACAAAAAGGCGATAAATTGTCGGAAGTATTTAGAGAAACCTTTCATTAAAATGCTCCAATCACCCCCATTTAAATCTAGAACCTCGACTTGATCAAGGCTTTTCCTCAAAACACCAGTAAAACTTTTTATACATTTTGCAGTCTACCACCTTTTCTCTGTTTGATCTTGTGTTTAAAATTGCCTAGTAACTTATAGGTGAAATGAATGTTTTTTTTATACAATGCAATCTGGAATAAATATAAGTCAATATAAAGTACTAATACTACATTGGATAATGGAGATTACCTATTTTTCTAATGTACATCAAAACTCTTCTTGGAAGATACACTGTGTGTATTACTAGACATACATTGTAACGCTGAAATAATATCAATTTTTTTCTCAAAAGGTCTACAAGAGCTTGAATCTCAATACACTGTGACCTATTTGTTGCATCAGGTAAAATAGTTATTTTTGAAATGTTTTGATGATCTATATGAACCTTTGTGTTACCGGGGAGACACACGCACACACACACACACATATACACACACACACACATACACCACACACACACACAAACCACACACACACACAAACCACACACACCACACACATGTATGCACTTACACACATACACACGGCATGCACATAAGCATGCCAACATGCACACATACACGAGCGCACACACACACACACGCTGCCAGAAGTGAGGAGGTGAATAGAAATTGTTTTTTTACGTTTTCTTAGTATTTACAAGTGGTGTTATTTTTTATGAAACAACGTCTTCTACCAGAACTTTTTGGTAAGAAATGCATAGTTTTTTTGTTGTTTTTGGCTCGTGGAATAAGAATATTATTTGCTTATATTTTATTTCTTGTAGATAATAATGAAGATGGCGAATTAAGGTTTGTACACTGATAATTGGTTGTTTGAATGTAAAGAAATTTAGATGTTACTGTATGTATATGTAGATACTATTTCCAAGGAAACATTAGTAATTGTTTGTAAACCAAACTTATTTAAGTTAAAAACAAAATTTCAGAATTTTAATGTGGTTTCATTCATCTTTCCTTGAAGATGTTATCTAAAAGATATGTCTGTTTCATCTCAATATATGATTTGATGGCGTCTAAAACAAAGAGGACAAGACAATTATTGAAATTTATATAGGAAATTACATGGTTCGAGAAGAATTAATGAAAAATTGCAAGCGTATTTGGGGAAATAATTCATAATATGCTATGCTATTATGAATTATTTTGCCAAACACAAGTGTGGTTTTTCATTAATTATTTGAGAACAAGTGTGATTTCCTATTAACACAATTTCAATCAAATTCACACAGTTTTGAAAACGTGATATTCATAATGTGGTATTAGGGAAATAATACCACATGTGGTATTATTATACTCATTTAAACTTAATACTAGAGTTCTCGGCCAATCAGAAGGGAGCAAAATTATTGAAATTGTATTAGAATTGTATTACCAATATTTTGTACATTACTCCATATAATAATTCAACGTTAGTTAATTGTGTCCACTTTTATTTCCCGTGTTTGTTTTACATCATTGTATGTCTTTTTTAGTTCCCAGTACTATCCCGGGGAGTTTATTGCCCATCAATATGACTTGAGGAGAAGGGAATTGAAGCAAATAGACCGGTAATGGTGCCGACAGACAGACACAGACAGACAGACACAGACAAACAGACACAGACAGACAGACAGACAGACAGACAGACTGACAGATGGAGATAGACAGACTGACAGATGGAGATAGACAGACTGACAGATGGAGATAGACAGAGAGACCGACTGACAGACAGAGACAGACACACAGACACACATACACAGATGGAGGTAGACAGAGAGACAGACACAGACAGACAGACAGACACATATACTGTAACTAGAAAAATAATTTCTTTATATATTTTACAGTGACTCATTAGGTAGTTTGATGATAGATCGAGTCATTTCCTTAGTGACTGGTGACTTCGAACACAGTCTATGGGAAACAGAACATGATTGGTCAGAGCGTTACCCACCTCCTAACTTACATGTAAGTATCAAGCAAGATGTTTGTAGTACAGTTCAATTGTTTCTTGTTTTCCCCAAGGTTTCAATGTTTTTGTTATGTTTTAGTTAGCTCATTTGTTAAAACTTAAATCATCTTTCTTTTTTGCTTTCAATCGAAATTTCTTTCTAGGCTCTTATCAGTTTGGTTTTATTGGAGAAGATCAACCCTACCTCAAAACTTTGTATTGTATCCTTTCATGAAACTTCTCTGGAAATTGGAGTTTAACAAATCTTACGTGTGTGTGCTTGTATACTTGTGTATGTGTTTTTACGTGTGCGTGCACACATATGTATGTGCGTTTGACATGTGAGTGTCATTTCAAATGCTCTTGAATCCTGTGTTATATTAATCTTAACACATTCACAGATATATTACTCTTTATTGGATCTTTGTTCTCTTAATCCTCAATTTCGCGACAAAAAGGTGAGTTATCGACGTCTTCATACTGCTAGGTATAGTTTTATATGTTTTATGAAGTATTTTATATGTATTTTTATATGTTTTATGAAGTAGATGTATTATTTTTAACAATGCACAATTTCTGTGTTTTTTGACATTAGGTTGCCGAAAAATTTGCTGCCACATTTGGTCTTCAGCCTGTCTTAACCAACCTTTTCCAAGGATTTTGGTTTATGGATCGTAAAGATTTTGAAGTACACCCTGTTTGTTGTCATATCTCTTTATAATCAGTATATATCTTATTATAATATCTCTTATTATAATATCTCTTATAATAATATCTCTTATTATAATATCTCTTATTATAGTATCTCTTATTGTAAAATCTATTATTGTAATATCTATTATTATAATATATATTATTATAATATATCTTATTTT
>JAOBAZ010096332.1:0-11608 GCA_026546875.1 Pteroeides caledonicum | reverse complement strand
TATATATTAACTCTTTGGAGCCCGGTATATTCATTGGCTAAGAGAACAAAGCAAGAACAATGGACCAACAAAGGACAAAAGAAAAAGCCACTGAGGCGTTGCAAAATTCAAAACAACTACATGCATCTATAATGCTGCCAACTGACTTATGCTTATTGATAATTTAATTGGTTATTACTGCTTACTTCATTAAAAGATTTGGCAATAAGTTTGTTCAAAGGACTTTTACAATACTTTATAAAGACCATCCACAACTTTAAATAGTTTTGTTAACTGAAGCACAAATGTGGCAACCAGAAAATCTAAAATATCTGACTACATTTCCAGACCAATTATAATACCACAAACTATTACCATACTCACCATGTTGTCTCATATGATCTCGCAAAATTCTTTCCGAAGCACAGAATTTGAAGCAATGAGAGCACTGGTAACTTTCACCTTTATGGACAAAGAGAGAATTTAATCATACAGACACATGCAAACAAAGAAAGAATTTAATCATTTAATCACAAAGACACAGACACAGACACATCGCCTGACATTGGGAGGTGCATAAACAGTTGTTTCCCATGATCTACATCTCGACAATTATAGTGGCCCTTATTGCATCTTTATTAGTGATCACTGATAAGGTCCTTATCACAGGCATGAGAGGATGATATACATGAGACCTACAATAACCGACTCGCAAGTGGGACGTGCAAGCGAGTCTTTACAAGTGCTCAGAATATTTCTTTCGACTCACTATACTCGCACTAAAGTACCTGGGAACGGTTTTATTCCCAACACTTGACACTGCACTCGTTTGTATATTGTCCTTGGTTTCTTGTAAAACTAGTCTCGTTTGATAACCAGCCTTGGTATAAAATTCTGTCTATTTTAAGCCTGCCGCAGACTGGAGCTATGTGCTTAGCTGATTGTCATTTTGGGATATAAAATCAAGCCAAACAACCGCTCATAAGCAGTTATCGAGATATGGTTGGTTGAACAAGCTTGAACATGCGACTCTAATTCGATTTTAAACTCCAACATGACAATCAGCTAAGCACATAGCTCCAGTGTGCGGCAAGCCTTAGGACAATACGATCTGTTGTTACATTGACAAGCAATACACACGAGCAATCACTTTTATAAACTAATGTAAGACCAGTTTATAAAAAAACCAAGCGAATTGGGCACTAGTTTACAGCATTAAACCCGTTGTATTAAAGTGCCAAAAAGAAGGGTATTTCTCGCTTTTTATAATGTTTTCTTAATAATCGGTTTTCCCACACTTACTTTCCATTGTATTTTGTCTTCTTATGTGATCCAAAAACTTTGTTTTGTTTGAAAATAAACCGCCACAACTAGGACAACTATAGCATTTTTCATGTGTATGTGTCCGACAATGCTCCTTGATATTATTTCTTTTTCTCCCCACAAATTCACAATCTAAATAAATAAATATGAAATTTATTAAAAAGAATCGAATGGACTTATTATGTGAGCAGTTAAGTCACTTCCGAAATGGCTTTAAAAGTTTTACAAACTATATACTGTAATCTTCCGCCGAAATACAAAGAAAATCACTTTACGATAAAATGGCAACAAAAGATACCGCTTCGTCCGATCAAAAGCTGTATACGTTCACAAACATCTCTACAATAACAACGAATATTTAGTTAAAAATGCTGGGAAATTTGCGAATTCATTCAAACTCAGAAAGTTGAAGTGTGATGGTGTTCTTCGACGTGGTGTCTCTATTTACGTCAACTTCCGTCTATTTGGCAAAAGACGTTGCTCAACAAAAACTACACAAAATACAAGATTGGAATATACAAAATTAGCAACACAGCAAGTTATAATCCTTCTTGCCGCCAGACCTCTGGGTGTGCTATGTATGCTATGGGCTCACCAGTTAGCGCCGTAATTGCTGAATTATTCTGACGAAAGAAATGGAGTCGATTGTCTTAAAAAGTTTCACAACAAATTACTAAATTCTATTAATCCAAACATCCACTTTACCGTCGAAATGCCAACTGTGCAGGAAGAACATGGCGTTCCTCGATACTCAAGTTACTGTTCTTATTAGTACACATAAAATTCCGTCAAACGATACAGACAAACAGATTAAAAGAGAAAATGTTATAAAAGATTTAAAAACCAATGACTAAACGCTAAAATTCTTAGAATTCTAAGAAAAGAACAAAAACGGCGGAACAACATGTAGACCCTCGGGATTTCACTATAATACATGTATATCCCTAGGTCAAAGGTGTCTCAGAGAGAATCATGTAGCACCTAAACCCAAGATTTATGTAATTCGCTGTTTCTGCTAACTTTCCACGTCATGTTCAGGGCAGCATTAACATTACCTTTCAAAGATATACTGTACTTGACTGTTTAGTGGCATTTTAAATCTAATTTGTAAGTTTACAGTGGCTTGTTAATTACCCTGTATATACGAACAAGTATATGTATTGAATGAAATCTAGCAATTTGTTTGGTTGAGAGCCATAATCTATTATAGGAATATCAGGCCTGGCCATAAGCATTTTTGCAGGCACGTTTGTGGCGCGCGGCGCGCCTCAAACGGCCAGGCCGGGTATGTGCATGATTTAATGTCACACAAACTTATTTTATTATTATATACATGTAGATAAAACAAAGTAGACATTACATTATGCCATTGACTTTCTCTCCCCAGTCTCTTTACTGTCTTTTTGCTCTTTATTTATACCAGGTGCCCACAATTACATATGCGTATACTTTGACAAAATGACTGATCAAGCTTCTAGTTCAACTCCGTCGATGTCAGGCACCCAGGATGATAAAATATGTCTGCGTCGACCGTAGTCGGGGATAACCATACGGGTCCCCTTCTTTGCCTACCTACAAGGCAGGGGTGGGCGCAATATTTCGTCCTTGTCATCCGAGGATATTCATGCTGCCTTGGTTAGTTGATATCCAAAGGTATGGATCCTCTATAGCAATGACTCGGGGCAACGTTAATACCACCGTATCTATTCTGTAGTAGCTTCTCTCAAGTCGTCATTACTTTCGTCTGTTACATCTTCTTCGGTACAGTTATTGAGAGCGTAAGCATCCTATCGGGTTTGTCCGCCTCGCCTTGTAATGTCCACCACTTTGTCTTCGTCAACACCTAATAATCGCCTTCGGTGCCAACAAGATTGTTCTTCTGCGTGTAGAGTCACTACCGTACGTTCCGTCATTTAGTTGGTCTTCTCAAACTGCCTCGTCGTACCGGCTTATGTCTTCTAAGTTTAGCATCGTTATCGGGCCATCTTGTTTGTCCGGATCAAGCCCAGGCCCTTTATTCGAATTTTCAAGCACCATCTTTGCTCCAAGGCCCTTGCCGGAAGTTCAGGTTCACGCTGGCTCACGCTGTTCCGGCTGTCGATGCCCACGTTGCTCCATTTTAGGGGTATGTGTATACTGTATGTGGTGTTTACGAGTACAGTTTCTACATACCTAACGGCTGTTCGTTCCATGCACGTTGATTTGGGTTTTTTTTCTTTGACCTATCAGGGTGCACAGGATACATCGTTTTCTCTTGGAGATTCAAAATCGGCCCGTTACGTTCAAAAAGCCTCGCTAGTTACGTTTATCTATCACAAATAGCATTGACGCTTATTTACTACGGGCCTTAGGTTCTTTCGTTTCACCACATTATTTTTTGAGGGGCTGCGTGTTGTACGGCGTTTTTGGTTCTTAAGGGTCAGTGAAATTACGTCTTCATGGAAGTTTGGTAACACTCGTCAATTGGCATGACGTTCACGTGCCGATGCTGCGGGGCTTTATCCGCCTCTGCAACAAATCGTTGAAGACAGACCCGTGTTTTTGGTCGGTTACACGGTGTTTCCAAGCCCTTCCTGCAGTCATATTGCTCCCGTCGCCGCCATGCAAAATATTTGGCTCATAGGAAAGTTCGCCTGACCCATTAGTCGTGTGCCACAATTACCACTCTTTATCTGCGGCTTTAGCCAACAATTGGCGTCGATAAATATGAGCAACCGTAGGTGTGTCTGTAACTAGTCCAGCCATAGGTTTTGCATTGGTGCTGCAACGTTACTAGCTCTTCCTGGTATTCCTGACTACCTCATCAAGTCTATAGGTATTCAGATATTGGGCTAAGGGTACGCCTTTTGGACAGGTTCTTGTCGAGAATCCCTTTTTCTAGTTCCTGGAGGGTGGCGTTTGGAGAGGATAATTCTCGACTATATACAGTATTAGGTAATTGTCTTAGCAGCACATAACTTCGGCACTCTTCGCACTACAGCTATCATCATGATCTAGCTTTTGTAGGGCATACTCAACACCTTCTCTTCAGAACTACACCCTCCACTTACGTTTGCGTCGTGTACGGCTTAGGTATTGCGGTAGAGCTTGTCACAGGTTGCACTGTATTATCACTTACTAGGATGCATGTTTGTTAAATAAATTTATGTAATAAAAGTAATTCACAACAGGCATGACGGGATTGGTTACTAGGGGCTCGCTTTCTGGTATCACTTGGGTATATAAGAGTTGTTTTGTTGTCTCTGATAGCTTAGTCGATTGACATTGCTTGGCGGATTTTCCTATCCCACCCGCTATCCCTTCTTTATTACTAGATCTCCTAGTGGCTAGTGCTTTTATTATTTTCTTGGTTTATATTTCCAGGTTTTTATAAACTTACTAAACTTATAGGTTTTTATTGTCTGTCACTGGCTGCATTACTGTTGCTTCCTGTTAACCCAGCCGAGTTGGTTAATCAGATGCTATTCTATGTTGTTTGTTGCTTATTACCGGTAACCAAACAAGTGGTTAATTGGATATGCTGCAACAACTACTCCATGTTTGTACTTTGGTTTCTGTAGTGGTTAAGCTGGTGGCCGGTGAGGTTATTACCACTGGTTGTCGTCATAATCAGTCTATGCTTATATTGCTTGCTGGTGAGATTCCTGTGTCATACAAGGCTGGCTTCATGCTGTGCTGTAGAGTAATTATGTTTATAGTCTGTTTCGTCTATAAGCCAGACCTTTGTGATGCCTGTTTCGCAAAAGCAGGTTGTTGTGTTTGTTCTTGTGTTGCTAATATATCAGTTGTATTGTATCAACCCAGCTTTTGCGATGCTACTGTTTCATTTTGTCACTACTGGTTTCGTATAGGACTGACCATGTTGTTGGGCATGTTCAGTTATGTTTGGTGCTCAGTTACTTTTCGGTTGGGTGTTCTTCCTGGCTACTCCGGGTGACTTTATTATTATCTTAATACATACAGTATACACATGTACATGTAGCTTATAGTTTTTTGTTGTGTTGCTTAATTTCTTTTGTTTACCTTCATGCGTCAATTTGGGGTTTAACTTTTGTGGTGTTGATCCATTTGTCCATAGGTTGTTATTATGTGTACTAGGTAACTCTCTGTCAAAGTAACTCTTCTCTTGGGTTCAGGTGGCTTCCTAACGGTAAGGTAAGTTTTACCTCCCCAAATGTGAGACAGTAGTTCTTGTTGGAGAGGGTAATTCTCAACTACATGAGTAGGCACTAGGTAATTGCCTAGTGCCTACTCATGTAGTTTGCTACTTTGCTACTCTTCGCACTACAGCTATCATCCTGACCAGTCTAGCTTTTGTAGCCTATTGGTCAACACCCTCCTTCAGAACTGCACCCTCCACTTATGTTTGTAATGCCACTGTAATCCCTCTTCATTAATTTTACAGCACACAAATGTGTTTATTCAAAGTAAAAACCTTATGCTTTCTTAATGCATGAACCAACGCTTAGTGTTTGTATCAACCCAGCTTTTGCGATGTTACTGTTTCATTTTGTCACCACTGGTTGCAACTGAACACTAAACACATACAGTTTACAAGTGTAACAAATACATAAGGGTGAAATGTCAAAGTCAAATGTGACATGCCTAATTTAAATTGTGAAGAATGTGGTGCCATGAATTACTTCACGAATACAATGTATGACAAACACAAAGTTTCAAATCAGTTGTGTTTTACAGGTTTATTCTTAGTTTTGATGGCAAAAAGTAGTCTCTGGTCATGCACGGTGGTCACATGGAAATTTGTATTACAATATTTGTCACTGCCAAGAAAAGTGGTCGGGAATGATAGGTGGTCAGTAAGGGCCACAAAATACATCTTCTGTTGTACACATACTATTAAACGCCAAGTAAGCGCCCACCCCCTTTTTACAGCAAAAGTAATTTTCCGCCCTTTTTTTCGAGCCGACCAAGCTGTCAAAAACGTTGAATGTTCGGTATTTTGTAACTTTTTCTGCGGATTTCATCGAATTATGGAACGTGTTAAAATATTCACCAATCTTATTCACAGCAAACATGCACAATTTCGCCCTTTTAGACGCATGTATACGTATTTTAACAGGACTGCGTTCGCAAAAGTCCGTACGAAAGTTGAAACAATACTTATACAGTGTCGAATGGAAAGTAAACACGTACAATTAGTAGAGCGCCATAGGCGAAATGGGCACAATGTTTCGAAAACTGTGCAAGATTTTAGACGTATAGATCGTAAGAGATTACACTCTCACGTTTGACGAAGACAATTGACGGGGAGCACTTGGTGACATATTCTTTGAATCAGGCGACTCAAACTTGGAGTTTGACGGTTTTGAAGAACGTGATATTTATTAAACATTTTACTACATGGAAATTTCAATACTTGGAAGTATTGAAATTTCCTTTACTACATGGAAATATCATATTACTATCCATTTTACTACATGGAAATATCAATTTTTGTAATCTATAGTTTAGTTTTGTTTCATCATATTTGTAACATAGGTACTCAGTTAAATGTCGTTTCATTTTCCGGGCATATAATTTGTATATTTTTTGTGTGTTTCGAGTAAGAGCCCACCCGCCATTTTTTAATATAGCGTGGTGGTGAGCACTTACCCGCGGCACTACGGTATATACCATAATGCACCGCGCGTAAGTGCCCATGCCCAAGTAAGCGCCCACCCCCTATTTGGAGCAAAAGTAATTTTCTGCGCTTTATTCTATTTATTTAAACATTTTACTACATGGGACTTTTATTAATTTTTGTAATCATAGTTTACATTGTTTTTTGTTTCATTATATTTGTAACATAGGTACTCAGTTAAATGTCGTTCATTTTCCAGGCAAATAATTCTCATATTTTTTGTGTGCTTCAAGTAAGTACCCACTACCCATTTTTTAAATTTTTTAATACATCGTGGGGGCATAGAGATCATTATAAATAACACTAGAGGAGGCATTCACGGGGAAATGTTGTCATAAAATAGGGGGCCAAGTGAAGTCCAAGATGTAAATTTACGAAAGTGATTGACCTACATTTTCATTCATTCTATGAATTGAATTATATAAACAAATTATAAGTACGATCTTATACGTGTTTTCGTGGGTACTTTTTGGTAAAATACTATTTTGGCGTTGTTTGCCTATTTTAAATTTTGTTGTCTTAATATTCCTTGATAATCAAATGTGTATATTTACAGAAAATGTGTATATTTACAGAAAGCATACAAAATGTCATAAATTTTTTGGACGTATGTACATTACTTTAAATACCTTTACCTTCACAGCTTTATCGAGTTCTTTCAAAACAGTTTCTAGACATTACTACATTGTATTCATGTCAGATTTAAAACAAAATTGGCCACATAGTAACAGTTTGTTCACACATTTTTACTCTCCAACAAAAGGATTCAGCTGTTGCTAGGTGATTGCTAGGCAAAATATGTGTTCAAAAAACTTTTATTGTAGAAAAATTCAACCTTGTTTTTAAATGATAATGATAGGTTTTGTGTAGAAAAATTAAAATGGTTAAAACATGCAAGTTTATAGGTTGTCAAAGTAGACAGATTGTAAAAGATAGGTTGTAAAAAGAAAACAGTACCATATTTTCTGGACCATTAGTCACACCAGGTCATAAGTCGCATTACGCTAAGTATGCTAAATTATATAAGTATACCGGATGACATAAATAACATAACTCATAAGGTACAGTAAGTCAACTAGAGAGTGTTTATGGTTTGAAGAATACACCAATCAGAATAAAGATGGAAGAATTGGAATATTGATAAAAATAGAGATGGAGGCATTTGTTTGAATTAACTTTGTATTAAATTTATGTACCAGTGTAATATATTACTATACAATATACACACTATAATTATAATTATAGCAAATTTAAAGACCGTTCCGTAACATTTATTTATTATTTACTACCACACAAAAGACAGTTCTGTAACATCGTTCTTAATATTTAATAGCACAGAAAAGTTATGGTGATTCAATATTACATTACAAATATGAAATGTTTTTAAAGATTAATGTCATCATCAACAAAACCATAAAAGTCCTCTTCCTCTGTGTCTGAATGAAACAGTGCAGCGATTTGATGGGGAATTGTTGCACCATGGTCACCATCGTCACTGCTAGATGTGGATTAGCCATAATCACCGAAAAAAATACAGATTTCCGACGATATTTTTTTAAAAAACTAACGCATAAGTCACACCGGACTATAGGTTGCACAAGCGAAAAATTTTGTCAAAAAGTCGTGACTTACAGTCCAGAAAATATGGTAAGTACCTATGTGTACCTAATATGAACAAGTTTGGGGATTGGCTTGTAACCAGAACAAACATGATCATTGTCTTTGATTCATTCTTTAGAAAACTAATTTCTATAGTTTTACATATTGTTATTCATTTTCGTAATCAACCACAAAGCCTGTTCATATAGGTAGGTGATGACCCCAGGGAAGCAAAGGCAACATAACTCTTCACCAGTATGTGGTGATTTAGATCTTCACCTTCTTGGTCAGTTTTCCAAACTTGCTACCAGCAGAAATCTTCTTAAGAAGAAATTATGGACAATATATGGACGATATGGTGGCACAAGAAAAAACCAATTTAGGCTAGAAAGTCATATATACTATTGAAAAACAATTTCTAGTTTCAGTTCTAATACACATGCAATTTTTTTAGTTAACATCTGGGACCCTAATTAGGCTCAAATCCAATCAAATTGCTTGTTTTAATAAGATTGTTGTATAAACTTAAATAACACACGGCTCAAATCCAATCAAAGTGCTTGTTTTAATAAGATTGTTGTATAAACACATATACCATTTCTATACTCCCACTTTATCTATCCCCTTTAAACACTTACTTTTCCATTTGCAGTGTAACAACCCAAATGGGCCTTCTTTTTGAACCTCTTCTGCATGGATATGGGAATGTCTATAAAAGAGTTTTGGACAGCATGTAACCATGTCGCATTCTTCCCATTCACAGGAAAATTCATTTGGGAATTCTGGTACGAGGTTTCTTGTTTGTGAATCCAGTGAACATGGAGTAAGGTCGCCAGCTTCTTGGGCTTGCAGACCTAACAGTTTTAAATGCGCATGGTAGCCGTGAAAAAGAACATGACGAAGAAGTTCGGCAACATTGTCAAAGATATCCGAGAAACATTCCCGCCATAAACAGGTATACGTGGTTTCATCAGCTGGTGAACCATCGTTCCCATCGTTAAACTGGTCTGTGTGTTGTCGAACATGACTGTAATATTTGTCAAAATCGTCAAAAGTAAATTCACAATCATACCACTCGCATAAGTAGGACATTGGGTCAACTTGTTGAAATCTTTTTTACTAAGTTTAGCTTGAAAATACATGACAAATTACGTCTAAATGCAGCACTCCATGTGTCTCACACTACTATTTTTGTTGACAATGACAATGGAAAACGAAAGGGTATGGTAGTGAAATATGGGATCATGTGAGGATCTTGAGGTTTTAATTCACAGTAGCCCAGGAATTCGTGGTAGATTGGTGGATTTGGTATACTTTCGCGTGCATAAGGAATGGCGGGTAGGGCTACTGTGGTATGGCAATGAATGTTGATGATCATTAATTATGTAAAGAGCATGTTTGAAATTTACAAGCACAGTCTATAATTCAAAATACATGTAGATAAAAACAACAGATCGATAAGCCATGGGAAAAATATTTGTTATTCTTCGTGGGAAGCGTACGTGTTACATTTTTCTTTTAATTTTGTTAAGTCTTCTATTACTTCAGTTATATATTTTTGGTTCGTGGACAAAAAAGAACATTAAACCCATTCGCCAGATTGCAGAAAGCACTTCAGGTTTAGTAGCAGAAGGGAAACAATTTAAACTAAATAACAAAGCAACTACCATCATAAGCGGAGCAATACATTACTTCCGAGTCGTCCCCGAATATTGGGAAGACAGGTTGTTGAAACTGAAGGCGCTTGGGCTGAACACTGTTGAAACGTAAGTTCTACAGTCACTACTAGTGTTGTAATATTCGATATAATGCAGCCACATGCATCATGCACTAACCCTTCAATTTTTGCCATTTGTCCCCAGTATTATCTGATGTTCCCTTTAGAGAGTTGCACAGGTAAGAGCTTTAAGAATTCGGATCAGGTTAGAACTCGACCCCCATGCCTATTGGAATTTGAATACCCTGCCCAGGGTATGATTAGGGTTCTATTAGACACCCTCCTACCCAAGTCACCCTGGGCGAGCCAGTTTCTCATACAATTTCTCTTCACGCAAGATAACCGTTTACATAAGAGCACCTTTTTCTTGGCATGGCTGATAGGGTCATCCAGGGGGAGGGTCACTCTCTTTTGAAAAAGGGTGACCTTGGTAGGCGAGTCAAGTTTTCATCATATATTAAACAATTTATCTCGGTATATTAGCTGAGGCAAAGTTGTCCCTGCTCAAGGTCAAAGCAAAATGCTCTTACATGTAATTAAACAGGCAGCAAGCACTGTTGCCAACTTCTCATCTAAACACACACCAAAGTCGACTCGGCTAGAAGGATGTCCCAACAACCCGAGCCAACTCTTCTCCGTATAAACAGGCCCATTCAACAGACTTTTAGAGAAGTTAAAGAAAAACATTTTATGGAAATACTACAGCCTAATTTTAATGCATACTTATCACAATCGCATCTATTGTAACATTATCACTATTAAGTATTATATTTACCTATAACTACATAAACCAAGTAACCACAGATAATCACTTGTTACTTCAAGAGCTGAGAGTGAAAACGTTTGTAAATAAAGTGAGAAAAATGTGTGTATGTATGTATGTACAGTATATACCAGTATATATATTCATCTGTAATGCAGTGTAATATTCCAAATTGTCTGGTTACTTTGTTTATGGATCTTTATTTTCTTGAAATATTCATTGACTGTTATATGTACCTTAAACCAATGATGGGGTTTCCTCTGAAAAGTAAAATTAATTGTCTGGCATTGGATTGAGTGCCAGTACTGTAATAGCAGATGTTCAGCTAGAACAACCATAAATGGGTTAATGTCTACATTGTGTAATAATATGCTTATAATCTTTAAAATTGGATTTTAGGTATGTTGCTTGGAACTTGCATGAACCATCACCAGGAACATTTAATTTTAATGGCATTGCAGATATAAGGTAAACTGTAATTTTTGATAATGCTGATCACACTTAGATTACCTACATGTATACTTGCCAAATTTTTAAATAAAACATTGCAAAAATTCACTGGTAATCCATCTGCGAATTTTCATGT
>JAOBAZ010096110.1:0-11610 GCA_026546875.1 Pteroeides caledonicum | reverse complement strand
TACATGTATATAGCTTGAAAGTGAAACGTTTTGAAAATAAGACATTTGTCGAGACATGGTATGTTATCTGTTCCCTTTTTTACCACCGATCGGTCAACTATCATTACATATACTTGACCTCGCATTTCTTGTATGAGTCGCTGTTTAGATCAAGAATCATTCCTTTTCGGCTTAAATCCTCTTTCGAAGCAGTTTCGTTTAATTCAACTCCTTTAGACCGTCGCTTTCACAATTAAATTTCAGCGGCTTGCCCAAGCCTTTTTCGCTGTTTAATGACAATTAACAACATGAAAAGTAATTTAATTTTTAACTGACAACAACATTTTGCAGTGTAAATCTTCTCTTTCCCGTGCCTCTCCCCAAATGTTATTTGACAATATAATGCAAAAATGTCGTTGCCTAAAGTCTAAAATTTTCGTTTTCCTCCAAGAGGTCAAATGATTCCCTAGCCAGTCATCCCACATCATGATGGCCTCAAAGCATTAAAGTTTTTTTTAGATCAACAAAACACTAACAAACCTCCCACTTCTACGTTACTTTGTTTGGCGAATTAGTGCTCGCCTTCAACAACTTTTCGTTTGACGAACAGATAAGTGCGGTTGCCATGGGCACCAGAATTGGTCCTAAATATGCTAAATTAGTTGTAAGTCAAGTTGAGAAACAGATCTTTGAACAATATACAGGGACCTTGCCCGATGTTTTTGAAAGATTTATCGATGATCGCGTCGAAGAAACATCTTCACGTCCGTTTCTGAAATATTTCATCACACGTATTAATGCGTTTGTGTCTCGTTGATGTTCCAAGCAAATGCTTGTAACATCAACGAGATCTGTGTATCATTGTTGAACATTTCAGTAACAATTAAAAGTGATTTTTTAAAAACTTCATCTAACAGATTCTCATAGCTACTTTATGTTCTCTTCATACCACCCCGGCCACAGTAAAAATCTATACCGTAGTCGGAATTGCTTAGTCTTAATGAAAATTTCAAGTCAAAGGAAATAAAATCACCCTTGGTTAATCGTAGTTATACAGTGAACTCTATATAAACTGGAACGCTAACTCAACAAAAAGGCCCTATGTTTGCCTGGGGCAAATAAATAAAAATTGCCTTTTGGCAGGCTAGTGGCGCTTTTTCAAAGCATCTTGCCTTGCCTGTGGTCCAAAAACCAATGAGCGATTCCCAAAGAGACCCTAGATCGTGCATTTGATTCGAAACGGTGTGCAATTGTGGATGGCGAAGATTTGAAGAGATTTATTGTACATCGATTTTAAGTTGAATTCATTGCAGACAGAAGTAAGATATTAGCGATATACTTCAGGTATTTGATTAAGCTTCAAGATGGCTTATTTAAAACGACTGATATTTGACTTTCACTTTTTGTCACGAAAATATTATGAGAATATCAAATTTGTTGGTGCTTAAAGACGAGGATTGACGGGGCTGACTTTATAAAAGGTAAATACACAGTATTTCGTAATAGTTTGTATTATATTATTTTTCCACAATTTCGCCGATCGAGTATCTCAAAAATTAAAAAAACATTTCGACTGATAATCTTTGTTATATATAACCATATAACTATGTAGTTTATAACTTGTCGCTATGTGAGTTCAATTTATTGTCTTATATTTAGTTCTTGCTCTTCTAGCAACATTTTTCCAGTATTCAAGGTAGTCTTTATCTCTTAAAGGAAACACGCATTCAGGAAAGAATGTTTTGAAAAAATTTAATGACTTTAAAACCATTTGTGTGTTATATTTAGTATTAACATGTAAATGGATTGAATACTAGTAAATGTTTTTAAGGTTGTTTAATATTTTTTGTTACCTGTGAAATCAGTGTATTTTTTATTTCCACCTTCCTTCCACATTTATTTGGGCAGCCATAGAATGCACAACAATATGGCATTTATTACTTAAAAAGTAACACACAAATCTTGCAGAATTTTTATTATTTTCTACACACAAAATGCCCAAAATAATGAGCAATTTTGCGCTCTGCCAGTCAAGGTGGACTGGCGTGACATGAAAAATTTATGGTCGCACCACAACCTTTCTGCATATCTAGGACTTACTTAAACCATGCTAGTATCTACATGTCAATCCATTAGGCCTAAAAACACAGTTTTAAAAAAACTCTCGCTCGATTTTATCGTGTTTTTTCCACTTGTACGTGTGATATTTCGGCCGCTGTTTACCATTTTTGTACTGCAAACATATCAATTTAAAGCTTTTTAGTTCTAGTTTGATATACAGGGAAAGCTGATTAAGATGTTTAAAACGAGAAAAGGCAAGAAATCTATCGATTTTTAAAGTGTATTTTTTGGCGCTATTTTGAAAAAAAGAACTGGGGAAACCTGCAAAGTCCGGCTTCACCAAGGCTTCAAACATGGCGACAAAATTAGCTTTCCATGTTACATAGAGTGTAGTATAAACGGTAAAAACATCAACGATGGCGTGCTTTACAGTAGAGGGCGGTTTACAGTAGTCTAAAAACTAAATTTCGGATTCGGGGAAAACTTTTGAGTGCGGCCGATCAGGTTGTAACACTTGGCCATTTCACAATTTTACGACCCATATCTCGGTCGTTAAATCAGATCATACGATCAGACATACATTTAGCTGCACATGTACTAAAAAGTATTTATTATATAGATATAGAGATTTCTCTGCGTTAGATTAATAAAATAAAAATCGCATGACACGGCATAGGATGTTTTTCACTGATGAAAATTTGTCGTATTTTGCCTTTTGATTGGTCGTACTATTTTTATCACTAGTAAAAACCATCCTATCTCCGTTTTAATTGGTTTGTTGAAATTTGACGTGGGCGCCCTGTCCACAAAATGGCGCATTAAAAATTGTAAACATGGCTGCCAACCGATAAGCGGTTTTCGAAAAGATTTTGGTGTTATATTGTCTATTTTCCTACCAAAAACACGTGGAATGTCTTAAATAGAATCTTTAAAATGATTCAAGCAAGCACTAAAAGGTAACAGTTCTTTAAATGTTTTATATAAAATATTTAAATATATTTTGCTATTTGCTTGGAATCGTTTTGGGGCTTTATTTCTCGAGGTGACATCAAAAACCTTTTAAAACCTTTCTTCTCACTACCTCTATAATAAACAAATCACTTCATGGTTGGCTCGTTTGTACGATTTTATTACCCACACGTTGTGAAAGATCGCTAAACTCACTCGTTCGTTTAAGCGACTTTCACAACTCGTGAATAAAAACCGTAATTACTCACCAACCATGAAGTGATCTATATTTATTGCATCACTAGTGTTAAATGCCCTAAACTTTACATCGGTGGAACACGAGGATGTCTTACAGAGAGGTACGCTGAACATCTTTTTCCCGTTAGGAACAATGAGATTGAGAAAGCTGTTGCCCATCATTCCATCACAGTTATGCGATGTAAAAATCGAACGTTCAACGTTCTAAACAAATGTTTTTCATTACTTTAATCTATACTTTAATATATCTTTTGTTCATTTTAGTTATATAGTTGTTTTCTTTATTTTTCCTATATTTGACGTTAAGTTGCTTATATCTTATATTTTATCTCTTTTGTGTCGTTAACCTATTATGATTTTAAGCTCACAAATTCCTTCAGCGTTTGGTCAAACGTGGGTTGGCCGAGTAAATGACCTATCACCGTCCACTACAGTTCATCACAAACCTGCACACGGTTGGCCATAGTTAGACAGGTCCCCAGACTAGTATATAAACAATATTTCATTTTTGAACGCCAGTTTGCTCAGATGAAGGGCCTTCGCACAAAACGTCAGCAAAACTTTACACACATTTGGCAGTCTACCATCTTTTCGCTTTTTGAGTGTGAAGTGGCATGTTCCGATAGATTCCATTTAATCGCTATCTTCGTGTGTAAAATGTGTTGATTTTTCAATAGTGTAAACGCATTTCCAAGCGGCATTTCGATCAGTCTCTTCCTAATTAACTGGAGTGGTTAAATTTTGAAAATTAGCATAACACAGACCCTACCACTAAATCCTTTAAAATTAACTTGTTGTTTTTGAAACTCTGCCGCGATCCAGGAAAAAAGATTTACAAAGCGTTCAAAACTCATCTTTCTTACCCATAACAATACTGGACATAAAATGCTTGCTGCTGACGAATCCTGTCTACACTTTTTTGTCGTGCTCTTTTGAATTCGCCATTTTGAATTTGCTAGGAGTGAGAATTTTTAATTTTGGATATTTACAGGATTTTAGGATGTTTTATAATTATGTAAATAGGTATCTAACAAAAAGTTTCTTAAAATAAGAATGCCAAACACTTGTTTAGCATCAGGCTGCACAAGCAGGTACAAAAAAGGGCAAAAGTCTGATGCTGAAAAGCGAGAAGTTGTCAATATTTTACAAGCAAGTGTTTACAAAAACATTTTTTGTCGCTGATATGTTAGGCATGTTTTTCTCCCAGTCTCCCAGTCATATTAAGGTAGTTCATTCTTCCTTGATAACATACGTTTTGTTTACATCTTGCTCGTAAATTTCTTCATTTATACTAGTAGCTGAGCCGCCAAGTCATAAATGACATTGACAATACAAGGTCATTGTCATGAAAGCAATCTTCATTATCAATTATATTTTTACATTGTTGGCATAGATATCAACATAAAAGCGAATGTCTTTTGTTGAAATGGATTGAAGCAGTCGGAAGACATGATTGGATCCCTCTAAAACATCCCATGATTGGATCCCCTCTAAACTGTTGTGCGGTCGGCATTTCCACGAAAGCGATTTTCTTCACTCGTCGTATTTTACACCCGGCTTGACGGGAAAAATGTTAAAAAGAGATGCAGTTCAGATTATTTTTTCGCAAGCGAGATAAGCAAAGGTATTTGTAAGAGATAAGCAAAGGTATTAAGCGAGATAAGCAAAGGTATTAAATAAAAATATATAGTGAACAAATTGGCAATGTCAACTGCAAACACTTATATAAATTATATAAATACAGTATTTATAAATATTTCACTCACCAGGTTCCTTAACAAATCTTTTTTTGGCTGAGCGTAGCTCTGATCAATCGATTCAAACATACAGATAGTAAAGATTGAAATGCAAGTGCAAAACAAACTCGAAAAGCTCACTTCCGCTCCTCGTGCTACATTTAAAACCTCAGAAACCGCGCGAAATTCTTAATCACGGGAATTTAGGTCTAAGTAAAATGTCCTTTTGAATGCGCCATTTTGTGGAGACAAATTTTTGACCGAAGCGAGATAGCTGCAAGTATTCTATCTTTAGTATGTCTATGTTCTTAAAAGCTAAATGTACAGTAAAAAAAAAGTAAAATCAATGAGAATAAAAAAGCAGAAAGATATTTATGACTGAAAACAAAAATAAAATTATAAAGCCTAAAACCAAAATGCAATCAGAGTTGAGTTCGAAACTGAACACTTAGCTAACGGGAAAAATGCTCGAAAGAGATATTGCAAGACTATTTCAATCTAAAAACGGCTAAACAACAAGCTCCCAGCACGTGATTCAAAATAGAAAATGTAAACTGATATTTACTTGCGGAGAAGTCTCCCGCATGCGTCCCCTGTGTGTTTGTTTTGTTCAAATGTAAGCCGTGAAACATATAAAAGATAGGCCTTTAATAAGCTTTTAGAATTTTATTATTACCATCATTTTTAATTTCACAATATTTTTAATTGTTTTCATATAATAACACCTTTATGTTATAAAACTAAGATTTAGCTAGGTAAGTGTTCTGTCGTTTATGTCAAAAAGATTTCATTATTATGAGTTTCGGGTAAATAGGAAATATGAAAAAAGGATTAGCGAATTATTATGAAGAGTTCCTGAAAGCCGAAACAACATTTAGCAGATTTAATACTAGGAAATTAAATCAAGTAAATTTGTACAAGGAATAGTAAGCTTTCACTTAAAAACATGAATATACAAATAAATATACAAATACATGATAACCAAGTTGTGAATAAAATTAATATGTAGACTACGTAGACTTGAAAGTTTAACATGACTAAATTCAAATAATTCGGACGTTCCTTTGTATTATTAATGATGGTGATATTATATTTTAGGCAGCATTTGGACTGCAAAATATATCTAATGCAAAGGGCGGGGGAATGCTGTAAAAATGTATAACTAGCTAGTTAATTTTTTTCGCTAAGACCTTCCCAACCAAACGCCTCAGACATGCACCGTTTATAATATATATATATAGGCATATAATATGCCGTGAAAAAAAGGCCATGTGCCACAAAATGTGCATGCACAAATTTACATCATTACGTTACCAATAAGTAAAAAAAATATTTTTACTTGGCTAGTTTCTGATGCAGATCTGGAGACGTTTTGTAGGCGTTCTCATCTTCATTCAGCTGCGTTCTGGTTGCCCTTTCATTTTGATGATGTTCTTTAGTATGAATCAATCTGGCTTTTAATTTCTTAAGGAATGTTGTATTCACTGTACTCTCAAAAAAGCGAAGACCAACACTACCTCGTTCTGGTTTTCTGTCAAAAAATGAGCATTATTACCTTTTGTCAAAAATAACTAACTAGTTGACGGATTAGCACATTCGCCTTCCGTTAGAGATAAAATAATTACAAAGTAGAGAATAACAAATGAAGCAAAAATCTTTTAATGCACATATGTCATGTAAAATGATTTTTTAATACAACTAATAGTTTTCTTTGGCAACAGACATGTTCCAAAGCCTTCTCCGGAAGGAACTCTGAAAAATTGAAAACGTCAAATTTGCCCATTCAGGTAATCAAACCAAGCAACTGTCGATGTTTACATTGAACAAGACGGGATAACAAAGGGTTAGAGTGTTACAAGTTCAGGATAATCGGGAAACACAGCGGGTAGGCGAGTAGATTAAGAGGAGATTTTTTAAAACTGGGAAACTCGCGCTCAAAAATACTGCGATGCTTTGCGAAAGAATGGTAAATTTTGTTTAATTTTTGGAAAGTGGCCTCAAAGATGTCACCGTTTTAAAATTTTGCTCTTTAATAATGGATTGATATTACATCCAAGACTTGAACGAATGTACATATAAGTATTCTCTCTTTATGGGAGTTGACTCAAGGTCTCACAAACGTTTTCGACCATAATTATGTACTTAGAGCTCTGAAGGTATATTTTTCAAAAACCGAAAACACGAAGGTAAGAATCGCTTTATTTTCATGTGATTAAATGCCATATGCCAAAACGTTGAATAATATCAGCATTGGTTTGCTGTTGCTTTCTAATGGCCGGTTGTTCAAACCTGGAAAACGCTAGGTAATATAACTATTTATCCACTATATAAATTTAAGACAAAATAGATAACTATTTATCCACTATATAAATTTAAGACAAAATAGAATGTTCAATTCGGTTTTTAATACTTCGTCAATCTTATGAAGACATTTCAAGTAATAATTTAACTGCACTTAACCCTCGCTTGTACTAAAACGTTGTAATGACGTAAAATGTTTCTAACTGGCTGCATGCACCTAAACAGATCGAAAAGGAAAGCTATCTAAAATAACATTTTTTTGGTATCTACAGAATGGCTTGTCAAAGAAACAACTCGGTAAATGTATATATATATGTATATAATTACTTTATAATTACTTTAAATAACCTAATTCTAAATTTACATAATAAAATAAAATTTAAATTACTAAAAATTAAGTCCCTTGGGTGAACGAATTTTTAATTTATTAATCCAATACTCTTCTCTAATTGTTGGTTCTGCTCCATCAGTTTTATCACAAGATCATTTACAAGTCCGTTGTGATCTTGACAAGAAAACGCGCATGTAAGTGCATCTGTGGGACTTCCATACCTCGACTCGCTTCTCTTTGACAAGATTTATAAATAGTTCCATCTGAAACTTATTCGTGGTCTGTCCAACATACTAAATATCACAGACCTTGCATGTAAGCAGATAGATAAGACATTCATCATTTTCATTTATTTTGTACTTCGTATCATCCACTAAACATGCAAACTCCGTAAATTCAGACAGATTTTCCCATACAGCACAATTATGCTTCTTGCATTTGCATGAACCTTTCAAGCGACACATTGGTAGAACCTTAGCTCTAACTATGGTCGTGGGTACGGTACATTGAAGCCATGAACGTGGCTACGGTACATTAATGACATTTTTTTATTTGGATGGAGGAAAGGGATAAATTGGAAAGTTTCTTACAACGTCTCAATTACTTCCATCCTAATTTGAAATTTACTTATGAATTTTCTACTAAGTCTATTAATTTTTTGCATGTTAATGTTAGTGTAGGTTTATTTATGTATGGTTATCTGTCGTTTGTTTATCACCACAGAGGTTAGCTTTTCTGCTGGTATTAGACGGTAGTTTACACTTTTATATCCTGAGCTCCGTATGGTCGCTGTCGTTTGTTTATCTTGTCCATTGCCACTCATTTGTATAGTGTCAGCGCATTTTATGGGTTATTCCTAGCTACTTCGCAGCAGTTTATTTTAATTCTTATTATACTATTAATCTATTTCCATGACGTCTAGTGACATACACATCGAGTGGCTGCAGTGATTAAATTTTTGCTTTATGATCTCGTCACCGATGTTTATTTACCCGCTCTTGCCACTCAGTAGTTTACATTACAATATACGATTATATATTTCAAAATGATTTGAAACTGCTATGTTTCGTTTGTTTGTCTACAGTTTTAACTTGGTCGTTTTAATACCATTCGTTTATCTACAAAATGCAAATAGATATCTGTCATTCTCGGCGTTATTTGGAATACAGGTAATCTTCTTTGCTTTTAGTTTACCAAATCCTTGCATGATGAGATGAGAATTGTAACCGCGCAAATTGTGAAGAATGACAGGTATTCGGCCAGTGAAACTATAATTCAGGTTACAGTCGCTATGTGGAGCCCCACGGTATCTTCCAGAAAGATGAAAGTGGTGGCGAACACGATCAGCTCCCAACTCGTATCCACAAATGTGACAATCGACGGCATCTTGAAACGCCTGCTCCTCATCTCTCTCGATTCGCATTGGCTCGACCCAATCAAGTTTCTCTTGAATGTATTTTTGCTCTTCTTCCAGACACCTCTAGAACTTATCAATTGCATCATGACCCCGATAAACAACCGGAGGTTTGGAATACTTCTCATTGTCAAAAACAACAACATAGGAAAATCCACGAGGTTGGTGTTGCTGGTATTTCGCTATGGAAGATTTATCTATGTTAAGCGAGACTGACTCGGTCTTAGCGGTGATACTTTCGAAGTCGGCGTAGATTGCAAATGACACATTCAATTGTTTCTGATAATCTTTGAAAAACAGTTGAGCGTTCTCTTCATTTGGCAATTCGATACGTTGTGCAGTGGGGCTGGTGATCTTGTAACAGGTCTTCTCGGGTAAACCCATGCAGACAGCACGAGCAGTAAAACATTCGAGCTTTTTTCCTGTTTTCACTGTACAGGAATTTATTTAGATCTTTAAATAGACAGTAATGCTGGCTGTTCCCTGCGAGTATAGCAGCAGGTTGGCGTGGGTATCAAAGTGTTGTTTTGTGATGTAGATGGGGAAGAGTACATCTTCGAACCCAAACACATTGATTGAGATATTGTTCTGACGTTCGAATTTCCCAAAATTTTGCTGACAGTAACTGGAAAATGGGTTCCGCTTAGAAGGAACTGGGTGAAGAGCGGCAAGGACTGACCACATGAAGCACTTGTTATGAGAATTCGTGACGTTGATGATAGCTTTCTTGGTCCTCAGCTTGTTGGGAAGAGGTATATAACTGGAACCTTTTACGTGTGTATACTGGGCTATACTGAGGTCAAGGTGTAAGATTTCATCTAAAATCCAACCACTCCCTTCTTTTTGAAACATTACCAATGACTGGATTATTTTTCCTTTGGCTTCCTCTAGTTGATTATGCAGTTCGTGTTCTTTCACTGTTTCCATATAGAGACTACGAAAATGGGGTTCCGTAGTCAGATCTTCACCATCGGGTTTAGGTTTGACAAACCGTGCTTTGACGCTGACAAAACATTTAATACCTCGCTTTTTCGCCAACTTGTTTAACAGCTGGTTTATCATTAGTTCGGTTTTGCGACGAAAGAAGTGGTGCATATCTTGCTTTTGATCCTTTCGGGGCTTCAACTCGATTTTCCCCAATGTGTTTCCAAAAGCTCTTGTAGAACTGCAGGGTCCACATTCTCTTCGACTTGATTGTCTGGTTTGCCTTCTCCAATAATATCTTCAACTCGTGTCGTCTTCGGGGCCGTTGTACTACCATGACCGTCGTCTAGTTTTCTCTTTAGGCTTTTACATTGGCAGTGGACTTTGTGTTCGACCAAATGATCCCGTCGGCAAAGATCTTGCCCACAGTTTGTACATGCATGAGTAGCGATTTCCTGATGTCTCCTGAAATTATCTTCTGTGCGAACGCTTTACTACATACACAACCGTCACAACCGAAGTTGGTACCTCCATGGACAGATCTCTCATGTCGAGTTAAATTTCTTAGTTGTGCTTAGTTGTGTTTCTTAGTTTTACTACGATAATTTTTCTTTTAAATTTGTCAGTATGTGGCAATATGGGCAATACTTTCCATTTTTCCCAATAACTTAGTAAGATACGTCAGTATTACCGATAGTCAAATCCCAGCGCGACTGGATCACGCTATATAAACTAACAGTAATTTTATAGGAAATTACACACTTTAATTTATTCTGAAATATATTTTTAAGCATTTACGGCTTTTATTAACTTGAAAGCGTTTGTTGGGCTTCCTATGATTTCACCAATTATTTTACTAAATTCAACTGCCAACTATTATTATCGTCTTTTATATGCCCCAGAATTTCTCTAGATGTTGCTTTTCAAATTTTTTTTTAAACAGGGCAAAAAACTAATCATTTTTCACTACAATGTCCAATCAAGTGCATTTATTTCTAGATAATGTGGTAACGGAACTGTCTCTCAGCCTCATAGTTAAATTAAAGCCATTTTAAATGAAGGCTTAAGTTTTTTTTTTCGTTAATATTTGTTATTAACAACGTTTCGGAGTTTAACTCCATCATCAAGTTGATAATCGTAAAAAATTATGGCCGCTACAAATTTATAGCCGTTGAAAATTTGTACACAAAATCTGACGCTATCAAATTAACACGTAACGCGCGCAAATTATATTCACGCGCGTCTTTTACAGACGCGCGGGATTCGCGTGAATATAATTTGCGGACGTTTACGTGTTAATTTGATAGCGTCAGATTTTTGTGAAGAATTTTTCAACAGCTATAAATTTGTAGCGGTGATAATTTATTAAAGATATCAACCTGATGAAGGGGTTATACTCCGAAACGTCATAACAAATATTAACAAAAAAACCCCGAAAGTCTGTGGTCTGCATTCATTTAAAATTGCTATAATTTATTTCTAGATAATTATAAACTCCTGAAACTACAATAACAAACAGCCAAAAGAAAACGTCTTCTGCTATAAATGATCAATGACGAAAACAAACAGAACCGAACGATTTATATGTTCTAGTGTATAACTTCTTGTTTGGTAATGGTTTAAAATTTATATGTTATAAGATTTATATGTTCTAGTGT
>JAOBAZ010095999.1:0-11611 GCA_026546875.1 Pteroeides caledonicum | reverse complement strand
TAAATCTTAAATCTTAAAATGTACAATTTAAAATGTAAATCTTGAAATATACATCACCAACTTTAGCGTTATGTGAAACAAAAAATAATTTATCAGACATTTACCTTCTCGTCTGATCTTCACGGCTAAACTCCCATTTTCCATTTCCAGACCTACTCGAAGTTTCTCCTATCACTAAAAAAATAGATATTCGTAAAATATCGAAACGGTTAAATTTTTGTGACGTTTCTAGTGAAGATCCTTTACAACAATCACACAAACACAATGTGATGTTTTTTGACTGTTATGACGCCATACAAAAAATCCCGCGACAAACTTAATTTATGTTATAAATTTGGAAAAATCACCTTGACCCTTATTGTTTATCCCTGCGACTAATGTTTCTTCATGTCCCATTTTCTTTCCGTTTGCTTCTAATCGTTTTTCAGGATACTGACTTCGTTGCCTCGCATCACGTGGTACACAAGAGGCAGTTTGTCCTTTGGGACTTGCGTCGTCCAGTGTCCTGACGTTGATACCAAAAGTTGAACGAGAATTACGTTCATCGCCATTCCTTGGTGAGGATGTCGTTTTACTCTTTGGTGGTTCACTATTCAAAGACGAATTAAGCGACCTGGTTTGAGATTTGCTCCCATGAGGAGAACTTGATTTTTGATAACTTTTTTCACTACTTCTTGATGTTGAACTAAAATAAAAACGCCATCTATTTACTAGAATTACTAGCAGAGACGGCGCAAAAACAATTATTTGGGGGGACTATAGTCATATATTCATGTTCTACATTAATGATTTCCTTTGAAAGCGAAAAACTTTGTTTTGTTTTCACGGTATGTAAACATGAATATATATAACCGCCCAATTACCGTTCTTGCGCTGGCCCTGAAAAGAGGAAGTATTTCATCATTTTGTAACACTATTTTTAGCCAATGCAAAAACTTATTGGCTGAGGCGAAATTTGAACTCCCACTTTTGAGGTTCCATGGTCCACCGCTCCACTAATCGACTGCTATTTTGTCACATCAAGCGTTTGTGGTGACTTATCAATACCAGTTTCAATATCAATATTTGTTTAAAAATTAAATTTCGATTGTCTAGGTTTTGTACGAAGGTAGGTTTTTTGTAACTACAGCACTGCCTAGAAGTAACCAAATGATCCGATCACGTGCGAAACGCTTTCTGGGACGCGGTTGAAACGCGTTTCGGACTCGTTCTAAAGGCGGATTTCATTCAGTGCAAAAGGTCGCGCGATCGACTTTTTGCGACCGCTTTCTTTTGAAATGTGTCTTCTCAACCACATCTAATGAAATGCGTTTGCTTGCAATTCAAAAGAAAGTGATCGCAGAAAGTCGATCGCGCGACATTTTGCACTGAAGGGAAACCCGCCTTAAGACGTGTTCTACTTCTAGGACGCGTCCTAAATGTGTTGCGAAAAATTTGTATTACATTTCATATGTGCGTCCCAGAACGGATAACGAACGAGTTCTGGAACGCGTTTTTCATTAGGTTATTTCTGAGCAGTACTACAGATTTCCGATACGAAATATGTAAACCAATTCTATAAACCAATGTAGTTTTCCCTCACACTCTATTACCTGAATGAATTGAATGAGCTATTAGGATCACCAAGAACTTTTGATAAAATATCTGCACCTTCTCGGACCTTGTCATCATAAAGTTCTAAGGTTAAAATATTACAACCAGATTATTTTTATTTATCATAATTTATTATAATTTATTATAATTTTATTAAAATTTATTATAATTTAGTATAATTTATTATAATTTAATTATATTATTCAATTATTACTATTACAAAATAATTTAATAAAAAGATATAATGGTGACAATTACAAAAGCTTTTAATTCACTTCATTTATTGCACTACACCACTTAAAAATTGCTTCACACCACTTTCATATATAAGTCTTATAACATCACTCTGTAAGCCACATCACACTTAAATTTTGACCAAAAGTTATGGTTTATACCTGTAGTCTGTGAGTTATGAAAGTCATTCTGAAAAATACTGTGTATACTTACCATTAGTGTCTGGGTCATGTTTGACACCAAGTAACATCTCCTGTGGTCCCCTGTTACCACTGTGCTTATCTAAGGATTCCCCCAGCTCTGTCCTTTTGTCGCACTGTTTTCTTTCTTTGATAATAGAATTCATATGTTCTTCATAACCTGTGTGGGTTCCTGAATTCACACTTGGTGGAAATGATCTAACCATATCTTCTAAATTTGCCTCCTTCACTGGTTTTGAAGATCCTTGTCTGTCAAATCTCTCTTGAGTTGATTGTTCATGCATTATGTGCTGTGTCAACAAACCATCTTCAATTTTATTATTATCATTGGGATATGTTGCAGGATCGAACCAAACTTGCTGAGATTTCTTGGAAGATTTGTTCCCTTGGCCTTCCAATAAAATGCTATGTTTTTGTGCTTGTCTCTCTCCAAAATCACTACCAGAAATACTCGAGGCAGAAAGAAAGCTTGCCTCAAGATTTAAATTATGCATACTGTTGTGATGTTTAATCACAGATTGACGGCCGTTACTCAAAATGTTTGGGTTAGCATACTTTGGTATTGCTTGTTGGTCAACTGTATCCTTGTTATGTTCAGGGTTAAATTCCGGTCTCTGATCTCCTTGATTTTGTTGTGCTTTGTAATGCACCACAGTTTTCTGAGCAGTTTTGTGATGCATACCTCCAAAAGCGTAATTGTTTTCGGTCATATCTGGTTGGGAAAGAAATCCATTTTCCGTACTTGTAGGCCCTGGAGCATAACTTGATAAATATGAATGATTATTCATGGGCATGTTTTGCTTTGATGGAGGAGAAAAGCTGTGTTGAATATATGCATCATTTTCTCCCACCTGGGAAACACTTTCCAACAAAGAATCATCTCGATCAAACTCACTTAGTGATATATTTTGGGTTAAAAGAACTTCAGTATTGTCACTACCAATACTTCCTGAATGTTGACTTCCACATTCATCATTGTTTAATTTTTCCACAGTTATGTCAGTGATGTCCGAAATTGCATCCATGTCAAAATGGTCTTTAGCTAAATGTTTTAAAAGAAAACACATTCATTTATAAAGTATTTCAACCTTTTGCTACTAGAAATGAAAAAAGGAAACACTGTAATAGTTTACTCTTTGGATGATTTTACTGACTATGAGAGAGGGTTCACTGGAAGAGTCAATTAGGTCTATCTGCCAATTGCTATATCAATTTTCCTGCTGGAGTTGTTAGAAGCTAATACCTTTATTTGTCTAACACATGACAATTTTATTTGCCAGGAGAAAAGTTTTGGAGAGTAGTGAAACAGTTAACTGGACATGTCTGCATTTTGTGAACTGCATTTCGTGAATTGCTGCGAGAGCTGTCATAATATGAACACTTTGATATTTTGTCCCATCTGAAGCTACACAATCTTACTTGAAAGAGAAGAAGTCTATTACATACAGACAAGCCAGAAAAAACATAAAAACTTGTGTTGTATACTTGAATGGACCAGCAAGTATTGTTTGTTATCACTATGTTTATATTGTAAGGGAACCAAGGCCTAAACGAACATACACAACAAAATATTTTTTTATGGACAGGTATATAACAGTTTTTCAACTGCAACAGGTACCTGTTAATTTTGTACATAACTATTACAAAATTACTATGCTCTCAATTTCCCAAAAGGAAATTTACAAAGTTTATCTGAATTGTACCATATTTACACTGCAGAGTTGATTATTTTACATTTGAAAGTCACAATTATAATATGTCAAACTCTAATCAACCTTCCAACATACCTGTAATTGAAAACTCATAACAAAGCAGCAAGAGCTCTGAATGACACCTAAATTCCTTAATGTCTTTCTGAAATTTTATGATATTTTGGAAAAAATAATTACACCGCAACAATTCACTCTAATCGTTTAAAAGTTTCTGCCTAATTATCACCTGTCTTACTTCGATTTACTCTTGTAAATAAAATAAAAATGTTTATTAAGAATCTCTTTAATGTTAATGTTATTTAATCATTAATGTTAAGACTTTTAAAATATTGAAAGAGAACTTCTACAAACGGCTGGAGAAACACATTAGTACAGTGGCTTTCCGCTTCGAGTTTTGTTTGTTTTAGTGATGATATAGCAGGAATTGATCATTTATTAAGTATTTCACTGACTAGTTGTATCGTGCTTTACACGAGATTTTGCAAGCCAGTTGTCTTTTTCACAATGTAAGTCAAACTTTAAACTAGAAATTTAGCAATAGAGTTTATTTCGACTAACCTTGGTTCGTTGAAAGCATTGTGCACAGGCTTAACTTGCCAAACAATCCAATCACATCTGAATATAAGATCGGATTCGCACAAACACAAGATGTCACAATTCACTAATTTCTAACAGCAATTACAGGGTTTTTAAAAAAGCACAGCCAATATCTCTTCCACTTTCGAGATGTAAAGTGATCTGCAGAATGAGAATTGCTTACTCGTGGCGTAACTAAGTTTCATTTGAAGCATTCTTGCTTGGTTGCTGGTTTGATTTCAGTAAGGTTGTCGTGGAACAGCGTTTTGTCAACAAACCTGTTGGAAGTTGGCGCGCGTGTAGAACAGGAAGTGGGAGGAGTTAAGGGTGTTTGGGGATAATTAGGAGCCCCGGAGAAAATTAGGGATAATTTGCATAATCGCAAATGAAATATTTGAATTTTAGAGTTGAATTTTTTTCAGAATTTTAAGCATAGGTTGATACCTGCGAACAAGCCAGCAGCACGCGTGTTATATGGAGGTTTTGTCCGTATATTGGGATATACAAGTCTTTTCATGTATATCAGTCAAGGAGTAACGCAGAATAACGCTTTGCTTCTCAAGAGATGGCAATAGTTATACACTTACCTGATGGGTGGCGTGTTTGGATAGCTTTATCTAAACACACTGGGATGTTGCGAGAGTTGAGAAAAACTACTGAAACACAAACCGAAGGCGAGTGATTCCAGTATAAAACAAGTGTTTGGATAAGGCTATCCAAATACGCTACTCATTAGGTAACTGTTTTATAAAATAACAACAACAAATTTTCTCGCAAATTTTATTGTAACGTCCCAGTAGCAGAATCTAATTTAACCCGTGTTTGGATCGTGTTATCCAAACACGGCTATTAACCAATCAGTGTGCACGTAGCACATATTTTATTTTATAATAAAAGTTCTAAACGGTTAATAATACAGCTATTTTGATGTAGCCTTAGTTCAAGCATATGTCGTCCGGTTTTCATGCTATAGGAAACTTTTTTATGTCACGTTCTAGGATGGGCGCGTGTCGTTCACGACTGCAATCCAATCATCAGTGAATCCAATGCTAAGGCCAAAGTATTGTGCTTGTGGTCAGCGCTACCGTCATCAGGCTATGCGTGTCAAAGTTTCTTTTGGTGAAAGGCGTGGATCGCTTGCGTGTCTGCTATAGATATAGTAAGAAAAATGCCGACCATTTAATCAATATATGCACTTATAAATACTTTAGAAAGAGACACTAGAAGTTTTCACAATTTCTGGAAATCTTTTCTTCTAAAAAAAGTCGCGCCGTCGGTTCGACTTTCGACAAACATACTGACCAGAAACAAAAAGCTCTCTTTTTCTGACCTAAACTGCTTATTACAGGCATGATAAGAAGACAGTTAAGTCAGTCACGAACGTACGAATGATGATTACAGCTAACTAGACCTGAATCAAATATCTGAAAATTAAACTGCAAAAGAAATGTAATTCACCTTTTAGCAATGCGATTTCTAATCAGATTGCCGGTTTATTCTGAACTTATACAGGATTTACGATAACTTTCAAAGCTGGCTCTTGCCAATTTTAGATTTAAATTAGCTTAAAAAAAGCTTATTTAAAAAAATTAAAAAAGTTTAAAATTCTCACCGAAAAATACTTAATATCTTTCACCGCCTTAGGTAATTTGAAATATTTCCCTTTAAATGGTGCCAGACAATGTTATTTCCCAAAAGAGAGTGCTCTAGCAGAGAATTGTATTTGTGCCATAAATCATCTTACCAAGCCTTCACTGCCAAGGTCAACTCTTTATCTACACTAACTTAGACTATTCCACTTGTCAACAAGAGAGCTTTCGCAGTATATGGGATATAAATTATTTTCCAGTTAAACTTAGTGCTTCAATGGTTAACTTCAGCGAAATTTATTTGTCAAATGGAGTGGCCCTGAATTTCCCATAAAAGTGTGAAAAGCCGTCTAAAATCATCTGACATCATAGTTAACACCGAGGTTAACACCACACGACTGTGTGTCGATAGACACACAGAGTCATTTGGTGTTAGCTATGCAGAGACAGGATACTAAAAAGAATGGTTTGATTTTCTTCATATAGAATTACAATTTCCAATCTCATTTGGCATGTTTTAAAAAAGGACAGCATATCTATTTAGCCAAAGTAAGATATTTCAGAGAGGTGTTAAAAAACTCTCTATATGTTGTATTCTCCCAGAAAAATCCGGATGAAAATTTCTCTCTTTTGGCCGGACGACAAATGCAGTTAATTGGCGTTTCACGGTAAACAAGCACTCCGCTGAAAGGTAAACTCCCCGGTTGTTATTATATAAGACATGCAAGTTTAACGGTAAAATGTATTAAACTGCAACGATATCAGTTAGACTAGTTTAGGATCCATTTTTAGATTCAGCAAGTTACGAGTTTTGGTTAATTGACCCACAATGGAACCCAACACTTAACGAATAGATGAGTCACGAGTGAGTCACGCTCGTTACACTATATCAAGCAACAATCACCCTTAAAAGCAAATATCGACCAGAGGAAGATTGGTTAATTCATTGAAAAAGTATGACGCGATATTTTGGTCAACGTTAATGATTTACTAAAATTGAATTTTCATTCTTCCTACCGTGTTCGTAGTTAAGTCACATGTCCCAAGAAAACGTTTACCAAACTTAACTTTTTCCCGGCGGCAACTGACGAACTGACTCTTATCAATTTACGTAGGCTAACGCCAGACGATTTTATTTGCCTAAGATGTAGCTACCGTCCAGAAAGGGTTAAAAACTATCTCGTGAACCCTTTCCAGACCGCAGTTGACTTTTATTATTTTACGTAGGCTAACGCCAGACGATTTTACTTGTCTAAGGTAGAGCTACCATTGCGAAAGGGTTAAAAAGTATCTCGTTAACCCTTTCCAGACGGCAACTGACTTATTTTACGTGTCGTAGGCTAATGCCAGATGATTTCTCTTGTCTAAGGTAGAGCTACCGTCGCCGAAGGCAAACAGGACTATTAGGGAGTTTAAGAACGAGGACAACGCAACGACAATGGCAAAAGCAAATTTCTTCACGTAATGAAGGGGAAAAAAGATTGTTGTATGTTGTCCGTTGTAACATTTAACAATATGTAGCACTTATATACACCCGTGGCTCGGATAATTTAAACTTATGATTACCAATATCATACTTATATTTACTTGTATTAACAACTTTGAAAAAAGAAATAGTGTAAATAAAAATAGTTCAGAGATAATTTGCACTTGAAAGAGCTCATAATAAGTGGAAGACTATTTCAGCTCTTAAAGAGAATGTTCTACCAAGTTCTTCAAATTGGTTACACGGTCCCTCAGCCAAAGATATTTTCCCGGAATAGTTATCATTTTTTCACTTATGGTATTTCCTGCATTCCAAGCCGTGGCCAGTTTAGCTGAGATCATCACAGCGCGTGGAAGAGCGAGTCAGCAATTTAAAAATAGCTGAAATAGTGACAGCTTTGCCTCTGCCAACACAACGGAGAACTTAAGTTGCGTCGCGAACGCCACAGGTAAATCAAAGTGCCACAAGATAGCATGTCGTCTGAAATAAACATTGCGATGTGTGACCAAGTATGACTTCTCAGTTAAAATAACTGCAACTGACTGTATTTTTTCAGTAAGACAGACCTAGGCTACAGTACACAATCGAAACTTTCACGTCGTGAATGGATTTTAAAGTTCGTGGAAATACACCACTCTTTGTCGCACATCCGTGTTGCGGAAGACTGGTGAGAGACTTCTTGGGATATCACTAGGTGAATAATTGTTAAAAATTCACCGAAGTGGAGGTTAATAGTGGCGAATATCATTGAGGACACTGATTTTAACATACACCGTTTAAACTATTATTTTATGTCAGTATAGTCATTAATTCATTCAATTTCAGCTTTCGTAACCGAAATAAACTGGGCAGCCATTTTGTTTTTCCTTAAACTCGGAATAGTGTTGGATATTCCGAGCTAGAGTAACCAATCAAATTGCTTAAAAAGTATTATCCCGACTTTGAGTATGTGTTAATTAACAATTATTCAACGAAGTGGAGGTGAATAATGGCGGATATATCTAGCACTACTCACCGACCTAAGGTGAATAATTGTTTTAGCATATACCATTCAAACCATTATTTAGAATATATATACCCATTAATTAATTCAATTTCATCTTCTGTAAACGAAACAAACTGAGAAGCCATTTTGTTTTATCTGAAACTCGGAATGTTGATTATTCCGAGTAAAGTAACCAATCAAATGGCTTAAAAAGTACTATGCCGATTCTGAGTATATAAATGTAACATAAAAGTATCATGGATGGTGGATTCATGGATGGTGGATGGTTCGGTGGACGGCATTGATAAAGGAAAAGAAGACGGAGTACTCTTAACCAAAAAGAACAGTTTGTTGTTCTAACAACGCTTATAGAAAGCTTAAACCCGCCACTACATGAAAATTATTTCTATAAACGCAATTTGAACGTTAACCCTTTCCAGACCGCAGTTGACTTTTATTATTTTACGTAGGCTACGAACACCAGACGAGTTTACTTGTCTAAGGTAGAGTTACGGTCCAGAAAGGGTTAAACATATTTCCACATTCAGTGAAGAGTGATTCTCAGCAAAGAAACTAAGCAATAAAAGACGCAGGGTCCTGGCTTTTCTTCATCGTCTAGCATGATGCAATCAACGATTGAGCGATTACATGGAAACCAAGCCTTACGGTTCCTGTTCAATTGACATGTAACCTGTGTATTGCGTTATACGTCAGCTGAACAAATGAAATTGTTCCTGTTCAATTGAAATATAACGTGTCTAATATGCGTTTTATATGCGTTATATGTCAACCGATCAGTTGAATTAACATATGTGTCACTGTGACACGCATTTCTTCTCGTTTAGAAACAAATTTCGATCAGTGAATTGAGGTCATTTTTGCCATTCGTAATACGATCTATTTCTACTAATATTATAACACCGTAGGCATACAAAATACTCGAGATTGCCATAACCGCGGGTGTCACGCTCGTACGACATCCGACAAACTCATTAGGTTTTTATTGACTTTACCTCCCAGGTTTTCCGCTTCCAGGTAGACGCATGTAAACAACTCCAGGCAGGAACCTAACGGTTGGGCGAGTGGCTACTCATTTTCCAAGTGTACTCAATCATGCGGTTGGGCGAGTGGCTACTCATTTTCCAAGTGTACTCAATCATGGATTTCGTGGCAAATGGTCGGAAGCGAAAAATAAGCGGGGTGGGGGGGAACTAGAGAGGGTACTGGGGGTAAAAATTGCCATTAGGGGGAACTAATCCGCACCAGGCCTTTTTGCAAATGCGCTATTGGCTCACCGTTTATCCATGGTTACATATCCGGGAATCCGACTTAGTTCCCCCTAATGGCGGTGGTTTCACTGATTTTACTGGGCTTGCAATGCCAGGGCCCCCTCTAGTATAATATAAGATCTCTATGGTAGGGGCCCTATCCTCTTTAGCCGAAAAAGTCAGTAGGTCTCAAATTAGAAGCCTGTAAATCAAGTGTCCTTTTATCTGAATGCAAGCGCAAAAAAAGACAACAGGGTTTACAGACTATATGTCACTCTTATTTTACCTCATTTCAATTATTGCTTCTCTTGTTTGGACGAATTGTATCCAGTCGTTGGAAACTAAGTCTGCAAAAATTCCAAAACAAGGCTGCTAGAGTACTAACTGGGGGTACATATGATGCACGATCATATGAAATCCTAACAAAATTAGGATAGCAAACATTGAAGGCGAGAAGGGGGAAGAAATGGGCTATCCATTGTTTCTAACTGATTTAGTTAGCATAGCCAATCCAGTTAATATGGAGATCAGTGTTGGGTACGTATACGCAATGGCTACTAATCAGTGATAGTGAGTTAAAAATTATCTGCTACTGTAGGTTGAGCAAACGTACAGTATTCTCTTCGTTGATTTGGTAAGACTGTAGGATATTCAAGAGAATATCTTTACTGTCGAGTAAATTTTGACCGACGTTTAAAGCAGGGAATATCAGATGCATCGACGTTGTCACCAGGACCGTCCCGAATAGGCTGAGTGAGGCTAGGTCCTGCACCGCCTAGGTCGAAGAGGGTATGACTAAAATATTTGGAATAACTAAATATAGTGTTTTAAGATTAAAATTTAAAAAAAGGATTATTTGAAAAAAGTGAAATAAAAAGCCAGGGTTAAGGTAACTTACCTTAGAAACACCGGCCCCACAAGCGCAACTCAGACCCGGTTTACACGGTACCGAATCCGTATATAATAGTCACGACAAGAAATTGAATACTTTCAAGACGAGTGTGGCTTCTAAATTTATAATAAGATTAGATCATTTAATAACAACTAATCATAGAAAAAGTGGTAAGAGAAAATATGATCGCAAACTGACCGAACTCGATGTCGTGACCACGCAAATCTCAGCCGTGTCCCTCTATATTTTATGCAGGTTACTGGCCTGAATAATGGCGGACCAGCCTGTTCAGCGCGTTTATTGACTGTTTTGTTTTGACATGCCGTCTACTGGCCAGAGTAATGGCCGACAACATGCGTAAGGGATATAAGCAAGGGCACAAACTTCAAAGTTCCGACCCGAGTTGGCGTTCCCTTTAATTCTTATTGTGTGCCCAAATATGTCACACACCTCGCAATGAAAAGTCGGAACGCCCTGGCTGTCATTGGAATATCCGCCCGTACCGTCGACCAAATTGTTGATAAGCGACAAGGTGTATAAGAACGCCTTTAATAGGAAGGTCATCTCAGATGCAGATATCTTGTCGTTGATATATCTGCCTGATTGAGTTTGTTCGTCTTCTCTTTTCACAATTAATCGCATATATATTTCAAAGAAATCAATCGCTCTTTGACTATAGTTGAGATTAAAAAATACCCACAAGCTTATTCGAGAATATTTGCCAATGAAACGCTGGACAATAAACCGGCTAAATTTTATTGCTCAATAGTAAACTGTTGGAACTGGTTCACCGCTAGTCTAGATCTAAGTCTAGCACAGGAAAAAGAACTATTTTAAAAGATATTTGATAGCTAACGTTTCGTTGTAAATTTACATCATCAGAGCTCTAAGTAGCCTAATATACGACACTCAGTCAATATGCCAAGGTAACAGTTTTAATATGTATATTGTATATTGACTGAGAGTTATTATTAATTATACAACAATCTTAATAAAACAAGCAATTTGATTGGATTTAAGCCGTGTGTTATTAAAGTATAGATGCACAGATGGCGTCATCAAGATTTTGCTTGTTG
>JAOBAZ010095888.1:0-11612 GCA_026546875.1 Pteroeides caledonicum | reverse complement strand
GAAATCACGAGCCAAAGGCGAGTGTTTTCAGTAGCTTTTTTCAACTCTCGCAATATCCCAAGTGTTTGGATAAAGGCATCCAAACACGCTACCCATTAGGTAATTGTTTTATAAAATAACAGCAACAAAATTTAATTTTCTCGCAAATTTGTTGTTTTCAAAAATTGAAATTTCAATCAAATTGTCCCAAAGTTACAAAAAGAGCCAATTACAAGGGTTTAACCCGTGTTTGGGTCGTGTTATCCAAACACGGCTATTAACCAATCAGCGTGCTGCGCGCACGCACATATGCTATTTTATAATATAATTTCTAGTTCCTTGTTCAGTAAACAAGTGCATGTAAATCCCAATAACACACGAACAGAGGGCGCTTTAACCGTTTTAATACTCAGTCTGTGTGATATAACGCACAGTCGTGCGTAGTTGTTTATTAAAATGCCGTCCCATGGTGAAAATCGACAAACAAGGACGCAAGTTGACAAAAAGTGACTATTAATAACTATTAACGAGTTTTGGGAATTAGTTAACGGTAGTCGCACCTGCAGTTTATTTGGTCTTTCCATGTTTTTAATCCAATTGTTGGCTTGCCCTTGTGGATCAATCATTAACGCCCAGCGCTTGGAGTTCGTCACAACGATAGCATTTTCAGTAGAAAAGCTAAAGCACAAAATAAAAAAATTAAGTACATGTATATCAGGTAAAATAAACCCATGTACTCACGTAGAGCACGAGTAAGTGATTTATATCTACTTAAAAGTGGCCAAAAATCCAAAATAGGTTTTCGTGAATCAGAACGCAAAAAGTTAATAAGTAAGAGATTAGATTTTTATTCAGACTTTTAATTTTGAAGATATCACGGCTCAAGGGAAAGTTGCGCCTGTGTAAGCCTGGATCCCAGAGACAAATTGAATTGAGCCTACTGCAAAATGTAACTTAAAAATACGTTTAATTTTAGTTGAACTGAAAGAGCAAAAACAGCACATCGTTCATTTAATTGTTTACAAACCATTAATTTTTTTTTAACCAAAAATTTCATCTGAAGACTTTAATTGTAGTGATCACTAGGATGATTCTTGTTTTACCACATGCAAAATATCGAGAAATTTACTTTTTTAAAATTTTTATCTTTTAGCTTAATATAAATGCACTGTCTTACCTATCCACTGGTAATCCAGCGATTTGCCACGTCCTTGTCGTGACAGGATCACCCAAAGTCCCTAGCAAAGTAAAGTTTTCTGAAACTGGGATATTTTTGTCTTTACACAAACTCCACCACGTTTGGATACTTTCCTTTAAGCCAAGAAAAAAACAGTTGGCATTTGACAATTGAAAATAAATAAGAATAACTTACTGTTTAAATTTTTTACGCTTTACCTGCCTAAAGTTGAGTGTGAATGGTCCAAGGTAGGCAACAATAGCAGAAGAGAGAAGCACGTCACCGACAATGTTGTTGTACGTAGCGCCCAGATCGTCAGCACACTACAATCATAGCGATATTACATTGCAAAAAATATAACAGAAAAAACAATTATCATGCAAGCATTCGCAAAATTTTTATTTTTAAAGGTTTTATTCTTATTATTTTATAAAAAGTTGTTATTCCACGCAAGGACGACGTTTAAAATGGGATATTGTACTGAATATTGTATCTGCTCGCAGAATTTATTTCAGTTGTGCTCTTACTTCAACCCATCTTGTTTTCTCTCCTCCTAAACCTTTTAAAAGTTTCTCTGCCCTAGTCAGTTTTTCAGAACAAAGTTTTATATTCTTTTCCAAATCCTGAAAAATGAAAAGTTAAAAAGTAAAAAGAATTAGAAAGCAAAAAAATATTCCAAATTAGTTTAAAATAATAGTTTCTTTGATATATTATCGAATATTTTTGTTTAATATATTATGTTGTTTAACTCGACACAGTTGTGGTAAAATTATCAACTTTTAGTTTGAATTGCCAATTTGTACACCAAAATTTAAAAGCAGAAAGCTAAAAGTATTGTTAACTTATTATTAGTGTTGATAATGAAAAATAATTCTAAATAATACAGTGCAAGCTATTGCTTTGGCAACAACTACAATTCAATTGTGAATATCTCGCAAACGAGCTTGGTGATCCTTGACTTTTCAGCAATCGTTTTCTTAGCTAGTTAGTAAAAGAGCTATTGTTATTTTTAATATATTTAAACGTTCAAGAACAGGACTTTACACATTTAAAAAAATATTTATTAAAAGATTAAGGATAGTTATCATCGCAAGCATGCGGTATGCTCATCCTATTTCTACTGCGCAAGATAAACTAGAAAACCTGGCAAATACCCCAAGGCATAAAAAAGATTAAAATCCACTGACATATTTAAAACCTTCAAAACAAGACTAAGTAATAACCTATAGCCAATGGGGTTTAACATACTAACAATATATAATACAATATACAATAAGTACAACAAAATTAAACAATATGAACAAATATATTTTACTCAAACCTTTTTCTTAGTAACTTTCATATCATAGTTATCGTTAAGAGATTGTAGTTTCCCTTGAACCTCAGCAAGAGCCGATCTTTTTTCGTCCAAGTGAGACATTTGAACGCGAAGAGTTGACTCCGCTTCCTCAAGCTTTTTCTTTTTTGGTGCAACAAGCTACAAAAAAAATGTACAAATTATAACACTATAATGAGCCCACCTTTAAAGGGTAAAATGACGTACCCTAGCTCGAATTACTTGCCCTGTTACACGTACTGTAGCTTAAATTAAAACCGGGTTCGACAGTTCAAAATCTAAAACGTAAACCAACCTAAAATCGCCACAGAAATAGGATGGCAAGCTTAAAAAAAAAATTATTAATAAGCTAAATGCCCAGGAATGCCAAGTAGAAACAAATCGATCGAACCCCGGCTGAGTTGTTTTATTAAAACATGTATGGAACTAATTTCATTTGTAGATAATTAAATTATGAATAAATTACACAATTAAATAATATTCTAATATATAATACATTTATAAAACTGGCCTTTGCCTCAGCCATTTTGTGTGATTCAATTTACTTTAGTTTGGATTAATAAATGCAACTGTATTGCAAACAAACGCACGTTGAGACTTGCAAATAAAATGTTATATACAATATAAAATTAACAAAAAATCAAAACCTGTGTATTGATATTCAAACAACTGGAACATTGTCAATACCTTAGCAACTCTGTCGTATACTTCAATTGCTCTAACCCATCGGCAAAGCCCTTCACAAGCAGATGAAATGTTTTTTATCAACGACGGGTCAAATGTTGGATTGCTAACATATTTTTCTCGGATCTTTTTCATAACTGGAGGCGGTATATTATCTTTATCAAATTCTTTTAAACCTTCAAGAAACTTTAGGTCACCTAGCAACTGGACAGAAAAAGTAAGACATTTAATAGTTAATAAACAATGGTAATTCATTTTGAAATGACACAAATTGACACCACAATCGTAATCTATTCTTTTTAACCAGAAATCGTATTTACATTAAAAAAGTAAAACTTAAAAATAGTTGGAGTAAAAATTAAATCTTGTACCATTTTCTATTTTGCTAGCATCTTAAACCTGATTGGCTGCCTTGTTGAATTATTTTACTTGATTGGATAAAAATAATGCGGTTAACGCTTCAAAACCATACGATTTGGGGATTAATCGCAGTGTTTTTAACTAATCAGATTGCTTTGATCAAATTCCATTGATTTAAAAATGAATATAATTAATGTTTTAACAACTTCAATAAGTCTTAGTCGTGCTAAACAGCTGTTCGTGTTTCTTAATAAAAAAAGAAAAGCCTTTAATTACTAATTAAAACATTCACACAACAAAAGTGGTTATTTCATTAAATAACTTCATAACTA
The DNA here is from genome assembly GCA_026546875.1 of Pteroeides caledonicum. Classification (NCBI taxonomy): domain Eukaryota; kingdom Metazoa; phylum Cnidaria; class Anthozoa; order Scleralcyonacea; family Pennatulidae; genus Pteroeides; species Pteroeides caledonicum. Next base: position 7,744 of record JAOBAZ010095888.1, on the reverse strand, counting down.
TACCGTTGAGAAAATGTTGCTGTACAAATAAATCACAGATACAATAAACGTAAAAACTTACTTTTTTAGAAGAGGCCCAATAATCTTCTATTTGTTTGCCGTTCGCGTCAATCTTCTTCTCTGGTTTAACAAGCTAATTTTAACAAATAAAATTAATTAACAATTATTCGCCAAATTAGGCGAGGTGAATATCGGTGAATAAAAACCGAGACAAAGTCGATGTTTTTACAAACAATATTCACTGATCCTGAGGCGAATAATTGTTGTAGAATAAATACAACTGGTGATTGTTTGGAAAAAGTAGAGAAATACAAAAATATCAAATAAATGTAGCTGTTTGGCACTCACATCGACAAATCGAGCCGCAATGATGCACCAGGTGATTATATCATGTAATAACCCGAGGTAAGTTGACTAATCAAAGCACACCGTTTCCATTAATCACCTGCTGTATTTATACTGTTGTCTCTGGAAGAAATATAACCCATCATTTCCATACAAAAACATAACATACCAGAACAGAAGGCCTTTTATGTTTATTCTAATGATCATACCTATACTACATACCCATACTACAATTATACATACCGTGATCAAGCTGTAACAAAACCGTATCATCATCTGACTTCAACTAATCTCCTCCCTATGCTATGACTTGAGATCAACCTAAACTTCTACAACTATATATAACATAAACAACAATTCAATGGCATCAAGGACCTACAACTGGCTGCCTTTTAATATTTCTTTCTTTGAGATTTTGAGGATAATTTTCCCACCTTTAATATGCAAATTGCCTCCATCACCATTTTTACACCAGCCGGTGGGTTAGACATGGACTTTACCAAAGTGATATCAGCTTGTTTTAAAGTATCCAATGAAGAAATTGCAGCATGAAGGGCGGGCATTGCTACTGAAAGTTGTTGTTCACATTCATCCTTTCAATAAAAATATAGAAGAAAATAATATAACACGCAATATGAATTCAAAACAATTCACTTATTAGACGCTTACTTATAATTAATTATTCACTTATAATTACAACTTAGTGCATTTATTGTAGCAGCAATGTGACAAAATATTGCTTGAAAAATTCATAGTTGGGCGAGATCGGAAGGTTGAGCATATCAGTTGAGAGGTAAATTAGCGGCGATCTAGACGTCAGTCAGAATAAATTACACAACTCACTGGTGGAAATTTAAAATTCAAAATACCTAGATAAAGATATGATTGGTTAAACAGTTCTACAGAATATAAATCCTACCAATGTGATCGTTCTCCGGGTATTTTGAATTTTAAATTACAATTCTATATTTATTCTGACTGACGTCTAGATCCGAAAGTGGTAAATCTAGAAAAGAGGCGATGCGAAGTTCGCTAAACATTAAACCGCATTCGACAGTTCAAAATCTAAAACGTAAACCAACCTAGACTGCCGAGTAAAAACAAATCGAAAGAACCCCGGCTGAGTTAAAAAAGCATCGCAAACTCAAAATTTCCGATCTCAACATATGGAATATCTTTTCTGAATATCAATTTAAAGAGTTCTAAACTCACTAAAATGGTTTGGAACTCAAAAAAATATCTTCTTATTCGTTCTCTTTAGTTTGCTAAACTAAAAAATATATCGTGCACTGTGGAATCTGTATTACAAGTACTGGTATATAAATCTACAATAAGGCGGATAACACTATGAATAACGCACTGGAAAACGTATTGTGACGAAAAGCTGATCTAAAATGGTTTGCCAACAACGGATTACAGTAATCTTCACTGCTATTGGATTGGAATACCTCGATATCTCGGCAACCAAATTCAATGCAACCAAATTCAAAACATTTTATTGCTCTTAGTAAGTAATAAAAAAGAGCAACAGATATCATTTCAGTAAATGACCTATACCTCCAAAGAGATTTTTTGTAGTATGGATAAATGCATACTACATGATAAATTTGTGATTTATAAAATGTTTTAATTTTATATCGCGGGAATAAAACAGTGAAGAATTTTAAACGTACAAACCTCGCAGTGCGTTATGGCATCTAAAAGTTTAATTAAAATAATTTCTAAAGTACCTATAACTCCAAAATTATTATCAGTGAAAAGAACTTTTAAAACAGTAGAATAACTCTTTTTGTAGATTTTTTGGTTTATTACCTTGTCTTTGAGTTATTCCAGTTTGTTTAATTTGTAAATTACCTTACATTACGTCACATGTGCATAATTTATTACAGAAAGCATTTTTTATCAATCATGGTTGAATGTAAACTGGCTGAGATGCAAAAGCGGCGCAAGCGCGGGAACTTTCGTCCTGTGTAAACAAAATATTTCTTTGTTATTAACGTACGCAATTCTTTGTCCTAAAAGTTATTTAATTGCCTTAAAATCGGATCTATTTTCGTTTTAACAAGTACAAATAAGTTTTGGCCTGTATATGATTAACAAGGAAACACATGGTTCCTTGTAAAATTAAGTTTTATTTTGACTTGTGTTTTCAAAGTTTGAGAAACTTTGAAAACACGCGTGAAATTAAAGCTTAATTTTACCCGGGCCCACGCGATTACCTATACAAATTTAATGTTTAATGAGTACTCTCCGCATCGTCCCCCATATCAACCTCAGCTTTGGCTTCGGTCGATAACACAAACTTTGGCCTTGATAAGTCTTCACAACATGTTTTAGCTCATTCAACAATTCTTAAAAATAATATGACACAGAAGATGTTTGTATACTTTTAATGCTTGGGCCTCTGCAGCAGCAGCTCCAGCAACAGCCTCATCAGCTTCAACAATCTGTAAAAATAAATGATGTGGTTAAACATTATTTACAACAAAACTTCATCATAAACCAACGTATTTGGCTTGTCTTTATTATTTATGACATGTGTTATTTAACAGTATATTCTCGTCTCTGTAGCTGGCTGCTAAGTAAGAATGAAAAGATCTCAATCGTAACAAATCTGGATTTGTGACGAGACCAATAATGTGATATAATAAAATAATCATTTGGCTTTGCCGCATACAGCTGGTTCAATTAAGGTTGTCGTTCCAAAAGCCTAAACTGTAAGCTACGAGCGCGCAAGGGATGAGGATTTTTTTGCTTATTTCCATGCACCTTTATACTTGGAATTGTTTGAAAACGTACGATGGAAATCCACTTGCTACAAACTAGGCAACCCCCTGAGTACAAGAGCCTCAATAAGCAATAACCTACCATCCCTCCGCGTTAATAATTCACAGTTTATACTTATAATAATCACGTTTTGGGAAAGACAACTTTATTTGAATTAGCTGTATACAGTAACCTGGGACCGTTGTATATACTAATTAAATATATAATGACAGCAGTTACATTTAAATATATTCTTTTTGACATAATTAGTATTTCTAGCAATCTGATTGGTTAAAAGTAGTGCGATTAATCCCCAAATAGTTATGCAGAGCAAAATGTAAATACGATTTCCGGTTAAAAGCAATAAATTTGATCGTGGTGCGAATTTGTGTGATTTCAAAATGAATACAACTAAGTGGTAATTGCACTTCTTGTCGTGCAATTTTGGACTAAAATCAAATTTGTGATTACAGATTTCCCAATAAATTAGGTGGGAGGACGCTTTTAAGCACAATTGAATTTGCTATGAAGGGAAAGGGTTAACGCAAATACGACAAAGAGCAACACTATTGGTATATAATAATATACATAAAAGATTTCTCAATTCTGACTGGTTTAGAGCAGTGCAATTTATAGCAAATCCCAGCGCCAAAAATAGGAAATCCCAGTGCCAAGAAAGGAAATCCTTACAAAAATCAAAAAAAGGAAGTCTTTATGCAATCTAAATTCGTTATGGTAAAAACGTTGAAACAGTTCTATTCTGACACGATTCGAAAACAACATGCGACTGCGCATTAATTTTGTTAATTGGATAAATTATTTATCATATAATTATGTAGCACGTGTCTCTTAATTTTTTTATGCATATTATTAATAAGTAATAGCATGGACTCTCGTGCAATTTGGAAAAACATGCACTCGTGAGTTTTTCAAAGACTTCAAATTGCAATCGTCCTTCGGACTCGTACAATTTTGACACTCTTCATGTTTTTTCCAAATTGCACTCAAATCCATGCTACTACCTATACAAAGTCTGGCAGGACTGGGCCATTATCCGAAATTTATTTGACTTATTTAATGTATTTTGTCATACATTTGCTCAAATAAATATTTCCGCTACTAGCAATGTTTGAAGATTGTGCCAAATTGTACTTGCCTAACTCCTCGTGCAATTTTGATACAAATTTGAAGCACCGCTCGTAGTGTACCAAACTGCACTCGCTATCATTACCGAAACTAATACACTATTTCGATTAATACAGATAAGTAAACTTACTGTACAGAATAATTTTCAATATTTTACCTTCTTTTTAGCGGCGACCTCCTTAGTCTCTTCTGCAATTTTTGTTATTAAAAGTTCCGTTTCTTTGCTCGTTTTAATAAGCTCAGGTTGGAGTTCAGTTAGTTCTTGTTGCATAATAGTTACTTGAGTCGAGGCAAATTCAAGTTTTTCTAAACCAACCATATAGCGATTTCGCAAGGTCAATAATTGCATACGTTTTTGAGACAATAACGACTTGAATGTCTTAATTAACTCCAAATAGGATGTAGGTGTGACATAACAGCGCCTTCGTAATATTTCAAAATATCTAAAATACAACATAAATGAGTCAGCGTTTTGATTAAATTACCATAATTAAATAAACACGGTCTAAATTAATTAAAAAGTATGGACACAATGTATATGCACGTCTATCTCTGTACTATGGTTTCTAAAGTACCTACGCGCTGAAATTTTTGATTGCAGAATCAAAAATTATTTATACGTGGTTTATTAATTTCGCCCACAAGGTACGAAGCAGAACTAATTAAGTAAAATGAGGAGGGATATAAAGAAATAAGGAAATAGAAAGGAGGTTAATAAAATCATGACAATAAATAAAGAACGATAGCAAAGACACGATGTTGCCAGAATATGCGTACTTAGAAAGAGAGGAGGAAGAGGTCTGACCAGTTGTGAGAGCTGCGTAAGAGACTTAGGGCGACAAATAATGAGATTTTTACAACTAGAACCCAAATTGCTGAGGTTGCGTGGTTGGTTCAACCTTTGGTACGAAAATGGCGTCACCCACAAAGCTATATATTACCGCCCAGTATATAGCTCAGTACCGTCACCTCATTTTACCAAAACATTAGTGGCGGTTGAAGACGTTAGCTCCATTGTAAAAACATTGTTTTGTGTACCTGGAGCGTAATTCGTCCTGTATAACATTACAAGTTCTAGGAAAGTAGATTGAAAATACCCCAACTGTGAAGGGAAAAAACGCACGGAGTACAAAGACAGACCAAAAATAAGGAGTATTATTGAAAAACTTGATCTTTATACTATACAAATTCGATTGATCATTTTACGAAGACAGTTTATATCCTCAACAATGTATAACTTTCTTCAGCATGGGCAGCAAGGTTGGTCAAATTGGCCTATTCGCTATCCTGACGCATGTTAGTGTTGTCTTAAATATATTTTATAAAAAAAGGCAATGGTCTCATGGTATATCAGAAATCGCTTATAACATTTTATATTATACATTGTAGTCATTTCACGCGTTTTGATTGGCTAACCGCACGCAGTTAAATTCGACAATCAAGATCACAGATAACTCAGTTATCTGCTAGCAGATAACTGAGTTATCTCTAGGTTCCGTGTTTGATCCCGCAATTGCGCTAACGGTATCACTCAAAAGGCGGGAAACTGGCCAAGTTTCCGGGGAGAAAAAACCGGGGACTATCCGAAACAATATATTATTATGGACGATTCCCGGTTTTCAACGTTTACCGACGAAGAAAAACGGCAACTTGAAAAATGTATAATAAAACAATTTATGAATTCGGTTTTTGTGATATACGGAGTTATCAAGGTCTCGGTAAGTGTTATCAGCCTCGCCTTTGGCTGGGCTGACAACACTTAGCTCGACCTTGATAATTCCGTATATCACAAAAACCAATAATTGTTAAATATCGCTATACAACGTGTCGTACTCCTCTTTCCCGATTGATCACTTGAAAGAATCGTCAAATTCAAGGTGCTACGGCAACTTCTTCACACGCCCTGTACATGTAAACCATACAAATTTTGGAGAACCTTTCCTGGTCAATTATTTTCGCAGTCAGCAGGATCATTGCGCATGCGTGACCGTTTTTTCTCGCATGCATGGAGAAGAGTTTGAGTTGGTATGTGGGAAATAGTTACTCACAGTTTGAGAACAAACTATACGAGATTTCATATTGGTCAAAGAAAAGAATACCTATTGTGCAGAATAAGTGGATATAAAAAAGAAAGAGACCTCCACGTGGTGAGTGAGTGTAGTAAGATGGTACAGGCAAAATAAAAAGTCACAATAATGTGGCATGATAACTCCACTGACAATTATAATGGTAAATGCGGACTGGAAAGAGCTAATTACTGGTACGAACACCAGCTGGGGGAGTTATCTAGAAAACGGTATAGCTAGGATAGCAAAGATACTAAGGAACGTACTGTCCAAGTAAAAAGTAAAAGAAGACCTGGGGCCGGTTGTGACTTATTGTAACGCTCGCCCGGACTATAAATCAACTGTGTAATGGTTCGTTGCTGTGTTGAAAAGACTGTATGTCTTGAAATTCAGTATAATTATAATACCCATTCCCTCGGTTTTCTCCGGCCTTGACCGTGTAGCTCAGTGGTTAGAGCGTCGGATTAGTAAACCGAAGGTCGTGGGTTCGATTCCCAGCTGCGGTTAAGCTGATTTTTCGCTTTTCCCAGTATTGTTTCGCTCACTCGGAGAACAACTTATACCTTTACTATAAATCGAGGCGAACATCGGGCCTGAGTGTACCAGAAATGGGCATTACATTTTCAACACAATGTTAAGTACACCCATCATATATGATTATAACATTTGACTTACTTTACTGACATTGCCCGAACACTCTCGTGAAAATGCTTGCACATGAAAACGACTTCCTTGCGAACTTTGTATGACATTTCGACATCATCCAAAAATTTGTTAGCCACCATTTCGAGGGCGTCTTCTGGCCAGGCCTAAAGCAAGACAAATTGAATTGTGTTTTTATATAAAACGCTTTCCAGCCACAAATAATACTCGGAGCATGCGCACTGCCTTTGTTTTTTTTAAGAATATAAACCTGGTAAACAAGCTCCTAGTACATGTTCCTAGTTACAATGTCTTTATAATACAAAAAATAAAACGAAGCTTTATAAGTGAATAATAAGTCAATTAATGAACGCGGTTTTCGCAAAAGTGTTTTGATTTGTCTGTGGCTTCCAGACCATAAGTATTTAGTTTGCTTGCCACCAACAAACCACGACATTTTGCTCAATCTGATCCACTAATTGAATAATGAATGTGTACTAAACTCACTACTTCGGTACCGCCGTACAATGGAAATAAGGCAATAAAATAGGTCAGTTCGTTGTTTTCGTGTATCCCGCAGTTTATCATCATCATCATCATCATCATCATCATCATTATTATTATTATTATTATTATTATTATTATTATTATTATTAATAATATGCAGTTTATTAAAACTTAAAGATGCATGTACACAAAATACCCTATAGGGTGCCGTGGCGTAACCTATAGAATTAAGCAACTATTTACAATTTCCTCTGTAATGTTAAGTATATAAT
>JAOBAZ010095777.1:0-11613 GCA_026546875.1 Pteroeides caledonicum | reverse complement strand
ACTTAACAATGTTATCTTAACACTTCGCTGTTACTTGTTGGTGTGGAAACCGTCAAACAAACATTTGACTTTCAATCCATCGCACGGGGAGACGTTTAACAATTTTTAACCAGTACACGACGTCATCAAATCCAAAGTTAATGAGGTTAAAAATTGTTCCAAGATGGCGGACGAGAAGAAGCACGAATTATAATTATCTCAAGAACAAAGCAAGATATGAAGAAACTGTATAAGACGTTATTAAACAGATTTAAGAGTTCTTTCACTTAACACAACAAAAAAATTCGTTGCCAATGTCCTTTAACTTTACAGTCCCGTCGCCCCCAAAAGTGAGTAACCGAGTTTCACAAATGATACATTTAAATCCAAAATAACAATGAGCTTGAAAGGCATTTTTCATTGAGGACAATCACCAATACCTTCGGGACTTTTTAATGTGGAAAAAAGTCTGGGATAGTAAAGGTTAACGGTAATGATTTTGTGTTTTCCTTATGAATTATTAATGAGTTTTTTAATTCATGGTATTTAATTGATAGCTTAAGTTGCTAAATATATAAAAGCATACAATGACTTTTATAAGGGTGACATTTATAGACCTAGAGCGAGAGATGTGACTTCTTTCACGTGACCTTTAAGCACGTTTTTAATTTCAACCACCACACCAGCAGCGAGATAAAGTGAATGCGAAGTGCGTTATGACAAAAAAAAGAAATGTTTTCGAATTTTACGTTTGAGGTGGTGTTTTAAGTAACCTTGCTCAATTATTCATATCATCTCACCTATGATCTCAACTTCATTTAATAATTGTTATAATTATCACATCTTTTTAGGTGGTTTTTATGAGTACGTATCTGGTGCGAACTTTTTTGGCGAGATCGTTGAGTGGGGAGGTTTTGCGCTGGCATGTTCCTCTTTCGTCTCCTTGGCATTTTTTTTCAGTACAGTCATGAATATAGGACCAAGAGCTTATCATCACCACAGGTATTTAGGCATTGTTAATTGGTATTAGATAATAATCATAAAAGCGAGTGTAATGGCGAAATTACACTACGAGTGGCGTTCAAAAATTTGGTACCATTTTCAAGCAGTATTAGTATTAGGAAGTTATAGGTGGACGTTGTGCTCGCCAACGGGTAATATGTTTAAGAAACAGACGCTCTCCGAGTGAACGAAACCATACTGGGGAGAGGGAAAATTGCTTAACCGTAGCTGGGAATCGAACCAACGACCTTCGGTTTATTAGTTCGATGCTCTAACCGCTGAGCTACAAGGTCAAGAGCGGAGAAAAATGGGTATTATATGTATGTTGATTGTCAAGACATAAAATCTCTTCAATACAGAAACGAACCCTTACAAGAGTTCGAATTTTTGTAGTAGGATGTTAGAGTAGTTTTTAACCATTTTTGGACCGTAGCTCTACCTAAAGCAAGTAAAATAGTCTGGCGTTAGCCTACGTAAAATAATAACCCGTTCTGGACCGGAGCTCTACCTTAGACAAGCCTAAAATAGTTTGGCGTTAGCCTACGTCAAATAATAACCCTTTCTGGACCGTAGCTCTACCTTAGACAAGTAAAACAGTCTGGCATTAGCCTACGTAAAATTATTAAAGTCCACTGCGGTCTGGAAAGGGTTAATTACATTGCCATGTGATTATCCATACTAATTGTATGACTTAATTTGTTCTATTACTTATTAATTCTATAAAAAAAGACAATTTGTTAAAATTTTATAATTAAATTCTGTCACAACAATTCGTTGTAAATAGTACAATTTGTGCATAAAAAAAGAAACGAAAATCGTACTTTGTTGTAAATACTTCAGTGATTTACATTGGCTGTGGGCAAGAGTACAATTACAGCTCACAAGGGGTGCAATTAATTTCCAAATCACATTTCTTAGCCAATGAAATTGCAGTATTTGCCACTGATTACAGAAGATTATAAAATAATTGCGCTTCCCTCAACCAATCAAAATTCAGTATTTTTATTATGAAAATGGTTGATATAAGATTCTGCTGAAGTTTTTAAGATTTTAACTTTTATACACGATAACGTTTTTTTTTACATTTTGATAGGTTTTACAAGGAAAAATTTGATGATTATCCAAGTTCTCGTAAAGCACTTATTCCATTTCTAGTTTAATAATTTAATTTATAGAACTAGCATTACGACAAACTTTCTATTAAAATGAAACGACTGAATTTTAAAAATTATTATTAATTCAGTGTTTTAAACACTTCTTTTCCGAATAACTTTTTTAATCCTGGCATTGTCTTGTCCATGCAGCAATCCCCTTGAGATATGGCCGTGTGTTTGTGCGTATCTATGTGTGTGTGTGTGCGTGCGAGCGTGTGTGCGTATGACAATATGTAAATATGACCATAGCAATTGTATTGATCAGTCATTACTCAGGAAATCTTGAAATGATGAAAATGGTACAACTAACGGACGAAAACGATTCAGGAACATGTCAGCAACCAAGTTACGTCATCAAAAATCAATATGGCGGCACCCATCGATTTTGGGGCTAAACGTAAATTACAAATGAAGAAAAGTGATAACACAAAATTAATGAACAGAAATGTTTTTTTTGCTTCATTTTAATGTTTTTTTATTTCTTAGCCGTGGAGGGTTCTTATAAAAGTCAAAAAACACATTTAAGCCTAGCTGAGAACATCAACTCCTTAACTATTATCATATATAATTTAAGAGACATTTAAAAGACAATTGCTGCTACAAAACGTGAATTATTTTGACGAGAAAGGCTGTTGTTCTATAAAAGAGCGCGGGAATTCTTTCAATTTTACTTTGTGTATTAATTTTATATTATAAATGCGTTTTTTCATGATTTTTCATGCCCAATGAAATTATTTTTGATCATCTGGGAATTTTGGCCCATTTTTGGGAAAGGACTCAAGCGCTAGAGTTTAACGTTTTTCGTGCTCGCCCAAATTTCACGCGTGTCCAGTAAATAACTCAAGCACGCAATCGCAGAATACACCAAGTCGTACCCAGGCCCTCTCACTTGACGCTCGCTTTGGGGTTATCAGAATACGGGTGGGTCAAGAGAACTATAAGTTGATATCGCAGGCTCGTCTCATGTGCATCAATTATTCATGTAAATGGAATATAGTTACAACATTTTGCTACCATGGCAATCGTTACACGAACAACGCTGATTTAGTTATAAGAAATTGAAAAACAGTTTATTTTGTTTGTTAATCATGGTAAGAAGAAAAGAAAAGATACAATGTAGAGAAAACGTGCCGTATTCTGTTTCACGTTAGCTAAAGATAGTGTGTCGCCCATGGTTTATAATACTTGAGACGCACACATTCTGTTGTCGAGTTTTGTAGTCAAAATGTCAGAGCGGGAAGCAAATACGAAGCCAACAAGACATCAACATCGCTCGAGAAAGCATCCAAATAAACCGTCCTCGGAAAAAGAGCAAAAAAAGACGTCTAGGATTCAAACACTTGGCCTTGGTGCTGGAGAAACGATAAAAGAGAAACAAGTATGAAATATAGTATACAGTATTAGTATATATTATCTTTCAAGACCAGATTATCTTGGTGAGTTGGTCTGTCTTACCTCTAGATATTCCAAACAATTCTTGAAAAGATATTTTTTTGCTTCGTTAAAATATTTAGACATTGCAGCTTTTGTTGAGATATTTACATTAGCTATTGCTAAAGAAGTTAACTTGTCTGTTCTTTTGTGTTAAATACTCTAATTATTAATAATTGCAATATTAGTTAGCCCTCCACTGTCCGATATATAAAATAAGTACAAGTAGAATATTTTTGCAAAAATACTTTATAATACCAGTACGTTGATGCTCTGGGATAAATAAATTAAGTTTTGAGTTTTTTCATGGTCGTGTCACAACAGTTAGAGTAGGTTAAGTTTTGTCTGGCTTAAGTATGAGATCAATTCTCTTAAATAGTGTCACGATGATAAAGTTACATATAAGAATTTGCACTAAAATATTATTGTTAGCGTTGTCTTGTTACATTATTTACAGTATTGTAACCGTTATAATTTATATAATAACAACAGTAAAGCTGTTTTCCCTGGTTACTCAGTTTTACGAACAGCCCCCATAGCTGATAGCAGTCTCCTCCATTTGTCTATACCTTCATATCTTTTCTTATCTCCTATGCATATCCCTTTCCACTATGTGATCTATGTCATTCTGGGGCCAGCTGTTCAAAGCTACGTTACCTTTACCCAGTAATAGTGTAAAGCTGAGAGGTAAAATTATTGGAGCCTGCTTTGTTGAAATATCATAGCTAATTTTAACAGAACTGTTGTGAATTGGGTCAAGTGTTATGGTGTAAGTTTTTAACATACTAAACTAAAACAGTGGGTTGAGGTTTAACTCTGGGTTAGCGCTAACTAACCTTTGAACAACTTGCCTGAGGTTTTCCTCAAAGAGCATAGCTTCTCGCAGTTATATTCATTCCACAGAAATGATCCCAATAACCTTGTGTGAACAACACATATGGACATGTCAATGCAGTGATTAGGAAGGAGCCATGCCATATACCATAGCCATAGCCCATCTTCTAAGAAATGTTCTTAAAAATATCTTACGTCGTTATGAGATACATGTAAATAAAATCATTCTTTAATGGTTTTTGGAATGTGTTTTCCCTTGGAGGTTCAATTGGAAAAATGTTGTGACTTAGACTTGTTTTAAGTAAAGTGTCTAAGTAATGTTGTAATTAATACAACACTTGACATAACTATCTTTTTGTTTATTCCTGTAACATTGTTAGAAGAGAGGATTGGTTTGTTAAAATAAAAAAGACCTGACACCCAAAAGAATGTTTATATGTACACACAATTTTATTTTTGGCCCGTACTTTCTCTATGAAGTTCTATTAGCAACAGCAAAGCTCTGTTACTCAATGCATCTAAATCTTGCCCAATTATCACTAAGTATATATAACACAAACCATTTAATGCTTTGGGAGTACAGGTTGTAAACTGGTTACCACTCAATACGGTAGTTACTTCTCACCACCAGTTAAACTTGGTTGGTTAAGGTTGGTATTGTACTTGAATGGGTGTTTGGAAGTAAGGATACTGTTCTGTTCCTTTAACTAAGTATGTAGAGGTCACTTGATCTTATCTTTGCTTCATTTCTCCTTTATGGAAAATCAAAAATTTAGGTGTAGATTGGGTAAGCATGTGTGTTGTACTGTAGGAGACAACAGAATTAGTTTTAATATAAGAATATAAGGTGGAAAAACTATGCACACAAAAATGTAGCATTATTGTAACCTCATGAGTTGATACAGCACTAATAGGCTAGTTAGAACTAAATGGACATAATAAGGTGAATTAGCCCATTGCTGGCAGAATGGGGGTGTTCCCTGGATAAATAAATTGTCTGGCATTCGCCTCAGTAACATATGTTAAGTGTGGATTTGCAGTCAGCTTCATGGCACATGGGTTCGTATTAATGTTTAGCAAAAGAGTTTTAACCCAAGTATCAGGTTGATTTTACTAGTATATCAGTATATATTATTTATGAATTAGGATGATTAATTGCATGGCCATGCTTTTCATTTCATTTTTAATTCCACTTAGCTATGAGATCTAGTGATCTAACCACTAGACATCATTCCATTTAGTGATTTAACATTGAGAGAAATACCTCTATGGCTTTCTGAGAAGTACAGTAAGAGTTGGGGTATGTCTAACCAGTGAATGTCACCAGCGTACACAATATAGATGATATGTTCCAGATATTTTGATGTTCCATGTAGACATAGTCTAACCAGAATATGATAATTATTATTGAATATATGTCCAAGGTGATGTTATGACCAGAATAGGTTGTTAATCACAGTAACCAGTGGAAAATTTGCCATACAGGAATAGGATTATCTTGGGAAGGCGATGGTCCTCCATTCTAGAGATGTGTCCTGCCCAACTTAGCAGCAACTTGAGCAACATGGCCTTGATGCTGTTGATCTCTGCCTGTTCAAGGTCCTCTATGTTGGTGACACTCCAGAGGATGTTGAGGATGGTGTAGAGGGAAGTGCTTGAGCTGTTGGAGGTGGTGACGATAGGTTTACCCAAGATTCAGAGCCGTACAGCAGGGTGGTAAGCAATACAGCTCTGACCATGGTGCCCTTCTTCACATTCGCTTATTTGCTCCAAACTCTCTAGTGCCAGTATATAAGTGAAGATGAAACAGCACTGGTTTGATGGCTTATACTGTTTTACTGCAATGCAGAGCAACCAATAGCTTCAGAAAATATTCAGTTATAGTATTACCAGAGTATATACTATTTGATGAGAAAAACCATATTAATCTATTAAGGGTATTACACTGGACAGAGCATGACAGTTTACTGGCTGTGAACATGCGTGACGTGATCTGCGTAAGGACAAAAACTTCAGAGGTTTCGACCCATATATATTATCCGAGTGACCTATATATTAGATAGGTCACGGTTCCGACCGCAGTGGCCTTTCTGTAATTTTTATTCTGTGACAGTACCCTTGCTTGGAACGAAATCGTTTCGTGGTGTAATATGTTTTAAGTACTGCAAATATACAATGTAAAATTGAATGGAACTGTGTTATGGCGTTGCTGTGTTGAAGAGATTGACAGTGTGTTCAAATTCAGTATATAATACCCATTTTCGTCCGCTTTCTCCGGCCTTGACCGTGTAACTTCAGTGGTTAGTGCGTCAGACTAGTAAACCGAAGGTCGTCGCTCAATTTGTGGCTGCGGTTAAGCAATTTTTGCAATTTTTCCAGTATGGTTTCTCTCTCTCGAAGAGCCTGTATTCCTTAAAGACCGGCTTCCATTGAGAACTTTTCCTTGTCTTTCGAAATCGGTAAAACTGGCAGAAATCTTTTGAATTCAAACAAAAGAAATTTATTTTGCGCGAACATCTTTTCTCAGTGCTCTTCAAGCCCTTCAAACAAGCCCTTCTACATACTGTATTACGCGTCAGTACAAGTCACCTATTTTTATTTTGTTGCGCAGTACTAACGTATAATCCGTTCAAGGTTTTTCGAATTGTTCCTTTATCTTGTGAATTAGATTTAGATTTAATTTATAAGCCTGAAAGAATTTTTAATTTTTTCATTTTACTTTAATTAAAAAACCGAAGAAATTGTGTGTTTTTTATTATCCGTAAAGCAAATAAAAGCGCTCATTGAATTTCTGTTAGGATTACTTTCCTCTTTCCCTTTTTTTGAGCTTTTGTTTGTGTTCCGTCAAGCCTGTTAAGCTAGATTAATGGCAGACATTTGATTGTAGTTTAGGAGATAAAGAATATTTGGATGGTAGCATCATAGGTATTAACTGTTAGGGAAAGTTTGTTAGCAAAGCTTTGGTTGTGTTTGTTTTAATCATGTATAGAAAAGTAAGTACGGGTATACCTTTTTCAATTAACTATAGATTTATTTGTAAGCTTTTACAATAACAATTGTAGGTGGCGTACAATAGCAGTATACAGGAAAGTAAAAGGGTTTATACTTAAACTTGAATGTACTTCAGTATATAGACATGAACAATATACCGTGTTTACTGTACAATAAATAGTACAGTGACGCTTACTCGGAAGTCTTTAGGTAAGTAATTTTTTTGTGAAGTTTCACGCTTTTGTGACGAGCGATCTTGATTTGATCATAAAGCTTCGTCTATACGAGCAATTTTTGTGACAACTATATGTGTGACAACGTTTAATTGACCGTATTATGCGTACGATCCACACTGGCAATTTTTATGTTACAACTATTGTGAATGTCGTGTTGGCCGCGCGAAAACGCTTTGTATAGGTACTTAGGAACCATTATTTTCTCAAGACATTTGTCACATTTTATGTGATGAGTCGTCTACACGATCAAATAATCGTATATGACAATTTTTATGTGGGACATAAAAACTAGGACGCCAGTTTGTTGGCAGATGTTTTTTTCAAATAAAATCTCGTCACTTTTCCTTGTCGGCACGGTCATATAAATGTTGTCACATAAAAATTGCCCGTGTGGACGAGGCTTAAGTAAAATCATCTAGCAATAGCTTGCATAAAATAATTTAGTAAAAGTCAACGTCTTTGATCAGGTATGGATTAAAGAGATACTTTTTAACCCTTTCTTGACGAGAATTCTTCCTTTGACAAGTAAAATCGTCTGGTGTTAGCTTACATAAAGTCGATTTCCTTCGTCAAGAAAGGCTTTATAACTTATAATCCGAGCGTTTACTGGTTTCTTGTTCAGTATTCGGTGTAGATACCGATAGGTTAAGTTTTAATATTTTTATATAATATCGGGCATACTCCAATGCCTTTTATTATCAATACTCGATATTTTTTATACTTAATCCTTTCACTATACGATACTTGACATAAAAACTATTTTTCTTTTTCGACATGTAAAATGTAGGTCCCATGGTCGGATCCAGCACTAGTGCACCTAATTTGCATATCACTGCTTAGCCAATCAAAATTTTATTTTGACCATCTTGTTTTGTTATGCAAACTAGGCTATGCACTAGTGTTGGATCCGATTATGGGTCTGTTTCAAATGTCGAATTTTGCATGCTTGTAGTACGGTATGTCAAACTTAATTCATTCGCCTAAGATCGAATATAATCCAAGCCACATTTTAAACATGGAACTTTGCAGGTGGTCTCTTTTTCCATCAATAAATACAGTGCCTAACGCGAAAATAGGTTTTACGGTTTGAATTGAAAGCGACACATGTTCCATATCGCGTGCGAAATTGCTATAATGTTGGATTGTGCGGTCGGGCTCACACACCAATGTTTATAGCCTCAAATAGAGTAGAATACAGTTTTTTTGAATTTGTCCCATCCAAAATTCAACGTTAAAAGAGACTGAGTACTTTGTTTTTATATTTCTTTGTATTATATGATTTCAGCATACAGTGCATAGACGCATTTATTAACTGTTTACAATATGTCTAGACTCCGTATTCTAAGCCTTTACAGCCAAGACTTGAGTAAAGAGTTAGATATAATTTATATTAAAATTATTTCTTACAGTTGAAATTCGTTGTTCTGTTTTATCGAGGTAAACTCAGAGTTCTAAACTGTTTTAGTTTGTGGTAGTACAGGAACGTTGGTGGTATAGCTGTCAGTTCTCAGGGGGCACGGTATCGCTATTAATTCCAGGGGCGCACGGTATAACTGTTAGTTCCCAGGGGCGCACGGTATAGTTGTTAATTCCTAGGGCGCATGAGATAGCTGTTAGTTTCAGGGGCGCACGGTACAACTGTTAGTTCCCAGGACGCACGGTATAGTTGTTAGTTCCCAGGGGCGCACGGTATAGCTGTTAGTTCCCAGAGGCGCACGGTATGGCTGTTAGTTCCTAGAGGGTACGGTATAGCTGTTAATTCCTTGGGCGCACGGTACAGCTGTTGGTTCCCAGAGGGTACGGTATAGTTGTTAGTTCCCAGAGGGTACGGTATAGCTGTTAGTTCCCAGAGGCACACGGCATAGCTGTTAATTCCAGGGGCGCACGGTATAGCTGTTAGTTCCCAGAAGCGCACGGTATAACAGTTAGTTTTCTTGGCTTGCACCTTTGTGATCCAGGTTTGATTCCTGCACAGAACAGTTATGTGATTAAAATATCACCTCAGTCACATGTGGCAAGAGTGCTTCCAGTTTGATTCTGCCACATGTCAACGGTAGGTTTTCGTCTGGGTGCTCTGGTTTCCTTGGTAACACTGAACCAATATGGGATGGTCCTCACTGGAGCTCTCGGGAGAACAGTTTTGTTAAACTGATATCTGAGAGCTATCCAGTATAAATATAGTTTAGTTTAGCTTACTTTTAGTTTCCTCCCGTTTCTTCCTGTAGTAACACTAGACCAATCACAGATGATCCTCACTGGACCTCTAAGGAGGACCGTTTAGCAAAACCAATAGATCTTTCCAATATAAATATAGTTTGTTTGAATTGTCTAGTATATCTCAATTTTGTTTGTCTTTAGCTAAAAGCCAGGGAGGAACGCGAAGCAAAGCGCTCAATGTTGGATCAAAGACATGACTATCTTCTTCAAACTATAGCTGATTGTCTTGATCTAACTGTTGAGGAAGCTACAGATGCCTTACTCGAAGGAACACAGGTTTGTTTTACTATTATCTTACGTATTTTCCATACAGTAACAGCCAGCCAACACAGTACTGCTCAGAAGTAATGTTCCGATCTTGTCCGGAACGCGTTCTGAAAGGCATTTTCCTAAATGTAATTCCATTACACAATTTTTTTATTATATTTTTGTGCGATGTCGTCAAGTACATTAACTCAATATTAATATAATAATAATAGCCGAAGTCAATATTTTCAATATGGAACGCGTTCCATATTACGTACGAGAAACTTTGGGAACGCGTCCCACACGACTTCTGAACGCGTTTGTTACCCGTTCTGAGACGCATTCTGGAACGCGTTTGTTACCCGTTCCAAAACGCGTTCGATTCGCGTTCCTTATGAAATGTACAAATTTTGTGTAACGGAACGCGTCTACGATGCGTCCTGAACGTGTTCAAGCCTCGCCCTAAAATTTGTTCCTGACGCGATCAGAACATTAGGTTACTTCAGAGCAGTACTGTAACTACACTCACCAACAAAAAACGCCGCCTTGTTTTAAAAATAACGGTATTTCAATATGTTATCTGTAATGATTTCTTGTTTTTATTTTTAGATAGAAGATATCGAACAATTTTTTGTACAAAATGGCTTAAAACATATCGTATTTTATTATCAACAATCAGAAGTCGTTAATGAACCTGGTAAGACAACTTAAACACTGTAAGAACATACCGTACCAGAACATTTGGTCATTTGTAATGGAAGTAATTAGCTTTGGTTTGACGAGTTGCAATTTCCAGTTGAATTTTTCTTGTACCATTATTAAAGGGATCCTCTACTCTAAAAACAAATATCAACTAAATACATCTAAATAAAGTGAAATAAAGATCTTTATGCATTATGAGAGTTACCTCGCCTTCGAAGAGTTATTTGTTTATTTCGTTATGTTTTCTGGCAAAGATATGAAAACACATTCTTTGATAGACGGTTATGTTATGAATCTTACAACTCAAAACATCAAAACCAGAGCCTTACCAGCACTTTCAAAGCCAATGAAAGAGAGTAGCGCGTTTATAGCCTGCAAATTGTTTAAGTTGGGTACATGGGAGCCTGTACAGCAGTTGTATCCAATGCCAATTAGTGGTTGCGGAGGAGCCCGAGAAACGCAACATTTTATCAGAAGAAGTTGCAATTACGAAAAACTGTAGACACTGAAATGAGTTTGTTAAGAAAAAAGGTCGCATTTTCCCTTCGTTTTCAAGTCTCCTCTGTACAAGCCATTTTTAAAAACTCTGTTTATTTTGTTATTTTTAGTCGAACAGGTTCGTCTTGGACCAGGTGGAGCACAGAAAGTTCCGATCAAACCGACCAAACCTAAATTATTTTTAACAGATGGGACGGAAGACGCCATTCATGGCATTTGTGTATTTTTTATTCGATCAAATGTTTCAAGTCATCGTCAGTTTTACGATTACTTAGGAATAATATGGAAATATCGCCATTTGAACTTTCCTGTCTGATTAACTT
>JAOBAZ010095666.1:0-11613 GCA_026546875.1 Pteroeides caledonicum | reverse complement strand
AACAGTTATATTAAATGAGACATGATACTGAATGTTCGTGGCATTGGTTTTATGTATTACTCCATATAAATGTGCCTAGTACTTCCTCCATCTCTATTTTAAATTTCTCAACTTGCACCATTCAAACTCTTTGAAAAATGAGAACTAATTTAAAAACCAGAAATATGTAATATGCGAATATGCGTCAAATATGTAATAAAGTATTGATTCTGACTTAAAATAGTCCGTTTCTAAATACGGGATCTTACTGACATGTATATACCGTTTGATTTGTCATGTACACATGCCATGATGACCCCAGTACTGCAATAATTACGGTTAATTATTTCGGTTAATGAGCCAACAAATACCATCATTTTATATCAACATCATTTTTCTTTAATCTTCTTTTCTTTGATGGGAAACCGGAAATCGGGAACCGCATAGTGAGTTACAAAATTCAGTCAGAGTGATCGCATTTATCCTATAATCATCAGAAGTTCCATTATATATATATAGAATTCAGCTGTCAACCTAGTTAATATATTACAGTTATAAACAACGCATGTTAATTGACGTACAATCTTCAAGAGCTTACTGTTGTAGAACAATATTTAAGGACATGTTAATGTTTAAGATATGGCTAAAAGTGCTTAAACTTTAAATTTCCAAAAATAATTCCGAAGTGTTTATTTCTACTATTGATTCGTGAACTTTCTGCCAGAGACATGGAACACGAACTTGCAATCTGTCACACCTCCTGTCTCATCTTGCTCTAATATTTCGATGTTTACATCTTGTAACTGGGCTTCTTTCATTGCTTTTTCAACAAGAGTTTTTGTAAGCGTGAATGTATTAAATTTTTCATCCCCAACGCAGTACCATGTTTCTTCTAGGACTCCATTCATCAAAAGGTATCCACCTGGTTTAATCAACTCACAAAGCTTCACCACTGCACTTTTGTATTGCTCTTCCGAACTAACACAAGACTCCAAACAAAGACTGTGGAAACGACATCAAAAAGCTTTCCGCAATCGAAATCTTCGAGAAAAACGATTGGCGATTGGTAAACATCACAGGGTACAACTGACTTGATTTTCATCTTTAATTCATTTTCGCGTTTTGAGACAGCTTCCGCCGTTTGATCGTTCTCTAGCTCTTCAACGACATACTTAATTGAAGGTTTCCAGTTATGTGCTTCGGCGCTGCCTGCCAGCCAAGATGAAACTTCTTCTCTGTTGGCTTTGGTAAACTCAGCAAAAACGATGTGGTCAACTTTTGGTGCTGCACTTATAAGATGGAGTACGCTGGGTCCTCCACCATATTCAAGACAACGAACTTCTTTGTTCTTCGATGAGCTGTACGGAAATTTGGACCAAAATTTGTGTTCTGCTTTAATGAAGAATTGGAAAAATTCTTTGAGGTTTTCATTGACAAGAAGGTTTAAAAAAACCTTTGGGTTAGAGCGCGCTTGATACTGATCTGGAGAGTATTTTAGCTCTGTCATGTCGTCGTAACTTCTGTACGGACGCTAGAGTAATTGCTTGTGGATCACTCCTTAACTGATATAACCAATTAAAGATATGGGCCTTTGCATTTAATGGTCCAAATCACGTCAGTTATATGTTAGCTTTTAATGTTGGTTTAATTATTACGGTGGTATCTCGGCGACCAAGTCTGCTGGGGACGTATACTAGACGTGAAAGCCGGAATATTAGTGCACCATGGGTCATGGAATAATAGGGGAATTAATGGAAAATAGAAATTAATACAAAATTCTCATGATCATATGTTGTATGTTTTCAATATTTCGTATATAATATTTGTGAAATTCATAATTAATGAGGTAAGCGAGGAATCATAACGCTACAATTGGGTCATATGATAGCCTTTGTATACCCACTACAGACTACAGTAATCTGTATCAGTTGATACAGAATACTAATTAATCTTCAACATTTGATACAACATTTGGTACGAACTACCCTATTAGTATTCTGTATCAAATAATACAGATCGATCATGTGATAAAAACAAGGGATTTTTCACGTAAATTTCACAAGCCATTTACAACATTCCGTGCTGTATCGGATATTCAAACACTCGCCTTTGACTCGTGTTTGTATACCCGATACAGCACGACCGCTCATGTTGTAAATAGTATACATTTGATTTTGTATATAATGCATTTTGAACAAGAAACAAGGTTTTTGGCTTGGTTAAGCATTAAATTTCGGTATGAGATAGCAGTTATCGACCTTTCACTCTGGGAATTCCACAAAAAGTCACTTCTAGGAATTGAGTAATGCGGTCTTGGAATATTAAATTCTTCGGGTTAATTTTTTGTCAAATATCCTTCGTTCCAGGACAATAACTGATAATAATTTACTTACGTTTAAGACGTAAAAATGGCTCAAAAATCTTCATTTTTTTCGCAATTTTCGGTTCTTGCTTAATAATTGAATAATTTTCCTAATTTGGATATTGAAAAATATGAAGAACTACGGTGCTTCTAAAAGGACTTGCTGACGTTTTATAATTTAGTTATCAAACTTGTTCTGCATGAAATATGTTTTATGCACGGAGGGTTAAACTTGAAACAACGAAACAATATAGAAACAATTCAAATACATGCACTTTTTCCGAATTATTTCCCGGAGAAGACTGTGGACGTGTTTTAAAATTGACTAATTTATTCACATTAGATCAACCCCAAAAAGAACACTGCTCAAGCTAGTGGGTGAAACAATAACGTGAACTATTGGCTACCTACAAAAAGATCTAGAATCAAACAAAGAGAATTTTTTTATTAATGCATGGTAGATGCTGTAGATATTGTTAACACTATCGGAAGAGATAACGATAATCCCTCTTCCGAACGGTATTCTAACTGACTTAAGAAAACCTGACAGGTTAAAGAAATGACTTGGAGCTGCGACCAAGAGAGCAAATTTAAACTCAACGTCTTCTCAGCTGTGAGGCAAATGAACTCATTTTTGGTTTGCCTTTTTGTTTACATTTCTATTATCATGATACTGTAGTTTACATAAACAATGAATATATACATTTGTAATTCTTTAACGAATATTTAGATACAATTTTTGAAATAACGTTTGTGTGACTTTGCAGACTTTGACTTTCTTGACTTGAGTTTGATTCTCAGTAGCAGAAGTAGAAGTGATCAATTCAAACCAAACATTGCAAAAAAACCCGACCAAATGTAAGCCTAACATTTTCGCATCGAAGGACGATCGTTAGATGAAACAGTCCAATTAAAAAAAAATAATTAAAGAAACTGACAACTAGCTCAGTTTTGCTGTGTACTGTACTGTACTGTAGTAAGAATTCTTGAAAAGCAGCTTCAACCAACCTACTCCTAATATTTTTTTTGTTTTATCGTATTCCTAATCTTCTTAAATGTCTAGAGTAGTGACTAGTGACAATATTGGTATGCTAAACAATTTTTGTGTTGTGCAGAATTCTTGTGTTCAAGGAAATTATTTTGTTACTTATTTACAAAAACCTTGCAAGATCTTTCTGGAAATTACGGAAGCTATTTCCGGCTGTGCACAGGCTAACTTAAAACATAATTTTTTTTTCCAAGAGACCAGATTCAGCGAGAGATTTGTTGTAAAAACGTCAGTACTCAATTGAGCATTAAGCCATGGCATATGACAAACAGTTTTGAAGTTGCCACCTTATATTACTATTAGTATTAGCTATGTTTTCACTTTTGTACTCATTTAAACTATGACACAAATATTGTACTCCCAGGACATGGATGCCTTGGTTTCATCAATCAAGAGCAAATATGATATGTAGGCTAAAGTAAATAAACTCCTTGAGTTGAGGTACCGACATTTTTGACATGATTAAGAGGGCAATTGCACTAGCGTAAAAATAAGATTGCAAATCCCCCAAAACAATATTGTTAGCCAGTGGATGTTATCATTTTTAGTATTCTGGCCCCATTCAACTACTGAGAATACAATAAAAATAAGATATTCTTGTGGAGCAGCTGGCTACACTACACTTTTGAACATGAGCTAACCCTTACACTACAGACTACAGCAGCTAAAACGCCGTGATAAGCGTACTCAATTTTGGTGTAATACCAGATTAATACCAGTTATTTCAAAAGGTAAAAACTGCTTTCTAACTGAAGCATAATATTTTATAATTTTGTTTCAATCTATGAATGAAAAGGACAAACAACACTAACAGTAACAGCAATGATTTCATATTGATAAAGCTACAATTTCGGTAAAATTTCCTGTTATTCCAAAATATTCCTTAAAAAAATAGTCAGAAGATGACTCAACGCGTCTTTCTTTGAAGAAATATTGGTAGAATAAAGTAATCTGCCCTTGCAAATTCCGCAGAAAGCTCATTTTCTGGTCTATATACAAAGTCCTGCTCAAGTAGGAACATAGGGATTATAAAAGAATTTATTTTGTAATCTATGACAGTAGGAACGAAAATGGCGGCGCCGCGCTCACCCAAGACCCATTGTCCCAACTCTTGACAATGGACAACTTTGAGAGAAGTCAGTTGGAAAATGCCGCTGCTGTCCCAAATGCTGATATCAATATGACAACATACATGTACTTGTCTTAACTAATTGTTGCAACTTTTGTGTGAAGGAGAAGGGATGTAATCTCTGTCAGTGCAGAAGCATTGGTAACATCCGTTCCACTGCCCTGCGTGCCACGACAAAAATTCTGAACGCCGCATGAACGACAGAAGAACACAAGAGAGCAACAGTGATATAACGGTACATTATCAGTTCTTTGTCTTCATATTTCCACTTTCAACCCCATATAATAATTGTCAATTGTATAGAGCAATTTGATATAATAGGGTAACATGACAGTATCTAAAGATTTGCTTTTAATGGTCTGGTAAAAGCATAAAACAGTGCTACTCTAGAAGCATCCTTCTTTGTTTTATATTCTTTCCTTTTCGCTATTTTATCAACCTAAACGCCAGATGTCGACGGAGTTAAACTAGAAGCTTACTCACTCATTTTGTCAAAATATACCCACTGGTAATTGTGGGCGCCCGGTGTGATATAAATAAAGTGCGGAAAGAAAGTGGTAAAGACTGGGAAGAGTATTGTTTACATTAGGGGGCACCTCATGCAAACATGATCGCTCTTGTAACCTCTAGTAGGCCTCTGTAACCCACCTTTGAGATTTTACATTTCTTACAGTAATTTAATCTTACAGTTATCAAAATTAAATCGGAGTTACCGACTTTCTACTTTACCTGTTTATGCGAATTTGTAAGTACTTCATGTAAAAAGAAGCAAAGAGTCTTGTGTCATTGCGTATTTGGGTAACAGGCATCGATTCCGATTTCAGCAAGAATCAAGCAAATCAATAATTTATTTGTCACACTTAATTGGACAATGGAAATTTAAACAATGGACGCGGGAAGTAAGGAAACGGCAGATGAAACTAAAAATGGCAAGTCTCCGCAACTTAGCGGGAGAGCTTACGTCTTTCGATGGAAGTCATGGAACAGCGTTTGATATTCATATCGAATTGTACACTCTCAGCATTGTTCACTTTATGGCAATCTTTTGTCCATATACAATTACCATTTTATGCACTGCTCTCACTTTTTAAGAAAATTTCTTTAAATTATGCAGTTTCTATGGGGGTGGTATTAGTTATAATGAGGAAATTATTCATTCTTTTCAAAAGTTCTTTGTGGTCATATTTCTCAACACCCCTCCCCCCGTACGAACTAACTTATGGAAATTAATTGTGAGAGCGCTGATTTTTTGTCAAGTCCTTCAACACATCTGTTCTGCTCATCATATATCAAATTAAAAGAACACGTTGTACCTTTATATCTATGGTTGTACCATGCAGTCCCAATACGTCCTAGTCGTTTTTTTTGTTCCTGTACGTCCTCGTTATCTGTTACCGCTTCATCTTTTCCCGCCATAATTTGGAAGTCAATAACAAAGATGGCGCCAATAAACGATAGTGGTGATGCTCATTCCGAAGTTGGTAAGATGATGACTTTACTTACTTGATAATGATTTTATTATTACTTTAATATTGTTAAAAAAATTGATATTATATTGTTGTTACTTTAGAATGCGTTGCTAGTCGACGTAGTCGACGGGCTAAGAAAGAGACAGGGGCTACTGCTGCATTGACGAAAATCAAGTACGTTCACGTTGTTACCTGTACGTTTTTGTTGATTTTCGTATTGACAACCACCCAGTAATTTGGTTGGTGTTATAAGTTATACGTGTTTTTTAAATAGGAAATTTCGTGAGAGTGGAGAAAAAGTAAAATATGAGGTAAGAATTTAACATAATCAACTAACATATGACAAGACAAGTGTGCAAAACACTTTATACGTCTAATAGCTTCAACGACATAACCTCAGTTAATCATTTTGTTGGCCAGGTTGATGAAATAGAAAATGTTTACGATGAGGTCAACGAGGAAGAGTACAGTAAAGTTGTCAGAAAGCGGCAGCTTCAAGACGACTGGATTGTTGATGATGGTAAATGTCTAATCAGTTTTATATAATACAAGATAGATAACTTACTTTCTAAACTCTAACCCATCTCCACTGGATGATTGCCCCTTAAGCTGTTAACTCTTAAACTCCTGAATTTTTTCCTTTTGTTTATTGTTGTCTCTTTGTTCATGCTTTTGTTTTTGCCTTTGCTGTATTGTTTATGCAGTGTATAAAATGGGGTCGTATATGACCCCATCCGCAGTTTAAGAGTTAAGTATAAGCCAGAGTAAAATAATTTAAGTAGCTGATTGTGGTTGGCACAGTCTGGCACTACTGGATTGCTGATGATGGTAATTGTCTAATCAGTTTATATAATATAACTACTTTCTGAACTCTAACCCATCTCCAATGGGTGATTGTCCCTTGACTCCTGAATTGCTGGAGCTTTACGTTTGATGAGTAAAATTGTCTGGCTTAAAGGCTCTCACCCACTCATAGCAAAAAACAACTTGCTAGCTCACTGCGAGTAATTTCGTCCAATCACTATATGCTTGACAGTTTATTTTAATTAGATGACAGCACTCGCAGCGAGCTTGCCAGCTGATTTTGGATAAGTGGAAAAGAGCCTTTAGACTGAGTTAAATATGTAAAGACCACATTTGTCCTGTTTAGTATTGAAAGGGTTAGGCTGTTAAGTGTAAGTCAGACTAAAATAATTTAAGTTGTTGATTGTGGTCACCACAGTCAGACACCACTGTCAATGGGCCAAGCCTACACTATAAAGCTGCTATAACACTTTTACCAATATGTGGCAGTGGTAGCCAAAATGGCCATTTACTGTAACAAGTTTTACTGAGGCTAATGCCAGATAATTTTGCTTAACAAAGAAAATCCTGTGGGCTATATGTTAAGCTATTAACAGCAGTGCTAGCATTAACCAGCCACTTAATATATTTTATTTTGCTTATTAGCTAATGATTTTCCTCATCAGAGGCATATTAACCCTTTATAGCCCAGACTTTCCACATTGACAAGTAAAATTGTCTGGCGTTAGACAGAGTAAAATACTAAAGGTGGCCAACGGGATATAAAAGGTTAACCCATGTACTGCATTGCTCGATGCAAACAGCCGCTTAACAGGTAATATTACAGGGTACAAATTAGCGGCTCGCACTTTGCAGTTTGCAAAGCGAAATTTGTTTTTTGCGAAGCAAAATTCAAGAAAAAAGGAAAAATGCGAAGCTTAGTGCTCTTTCTCTTCTTCTGCGCAACAACGGATGCGATATCGATCAAATTATGTGTGAGTGGGACTTACTCAAATTGGAAGTGCGTAGCTTGTCGTCTCGGATGCTTGAGGTAAGATACCTTGACGTTTAGGAACTAGTGTTTACTTCACAAGATCGAGAATCATACAAGAATGTTTTACATCTAATTGAGTTCTCGCTGATTACTCCCACAACAAATGCGATTGGCGTAATCGGTTGATTCGTGAGCCAGTTTGGAATGTAGATGATGTATGCCGGACATGTCCGGTGTACAAATGCTCATTTTGGCGTACATGTAACTCTTGGCGTACAAACATAGCTGTCAATAGACAGCAGTTTCTATTGGCGTACAACTATACGACATACTCAAAGAAGCTTCGAAATAGTTTATGATTTGATGCACGAATCAACAAGGTGTCCAGCAAGGTTTGCTAGGATGACGTTCTGGTAACGTTAGAACACAATGTTTGCATTGGAGAAAAGGGTTCGGCAAATAAAGATTTCAACCCTGAAATATCAATTAGTCGTCTGTATCATGTCAATTAGTCGTTGGTATCAAGAAGAAGTAAGAACATTTTCTAATGATAAGCCGCATAAATCCCCAGCAAAACGCCGCCAAATTGGAAAAGCATCGACCTCCGTTAATGTAGCGATGTACTGTACGTGTATTGAATGTCAGATTTTGAAAGTAATAGTTATGATGAACAGTGAAAACTGCGCTCGACAACTGTAAATAATTAGCATATTTTAACATCATGGTATTTAACATGATTTTGTTTCTGACACTTATTTCATGGCTTTCGCGGTGCTAACCTTTTTCCGGGGCTTAAAGCTTTTTCCGAGGAAATTTAACATTTTCAAAGGGGGCGCTTTTTTGGGGGAGTGTCGGAAATGTCCAAAAAAATTGCGAAGCTATTTCAAAGCGTTAATTCGTACCCTGTAATATATACTCTGGCTAACACCATAAAATTTTACCCACCTAGGGGAAACTCCCAACCAGCAATAGGCTAAAGTGCATATGAAAGGAAATTCTTATATTGTCTCAGTCAAAAGAGCACAAAAAACTGTAATTAACTTTATTTTACAAATTTTTGAACACTTCATTGCAGTGAGGGTCACAGAATATGATTGATCTCACATCATAAATTGCATAATAATGTTTCATAGATTTTCTTTAGTACAATTATGTCTGGATAACAAAATCTCATGTCAGACAAATTTCTGTGTACTTTAGGACCTATTACATAACCCTTGTAATTTTTCCAGTCATACTGTATTATAATAATATAAGTATAATATAGCAAGCAATTTGATAGGCTGCCACCCATGCATTGTCACCCGGTAATTTATGCTTGTGGCATCAGCCAATCGAATTGCATGGTAATGACACCTATTCGCATTAGGCTGTATGATTGGTATCCGAATAATTAACAGTTTATTTCAATAAATTATTGTCTGAGTTTGCATGAAGATGGACTCTTTCCTTTTAGACTCACATTGTCATTTGTGCCATAAAAACAATGTATTGTATAAACATGCCATAATTAGCATACAGGCAAGTTAATTAATAGACATCATTGTCTTGTGCTGGATTTTGAAGTCTTCTTTGTATTCTAGAGAGAATGCATTTTAAAAAAATATCACACATTTTTAGCATTCTATTGGGATACCACCAGTATCCCAATTTAACATCCTTTATCACTTGGGTATCTTGACACCACAAATTTAAACCTCTGTGTTGTAAAGAAGATTTAAGATTGATATTTTTTGTTTTGTGTGTGTTTATTAGATGGCACAGGCTATGTTGATGATGGACGTGAAATTTTTGATGAAGATTTGGAAGAAAAGCCCTCAGGTAATATGGTTTTATATAGTAACTTAGCTGTACCTGATGTTTAAAGATTAAAACTAGGACTTAAATTTCATCGAGGCCATCGAGGACATGGCCTCCTATAAACTGAAATTGTCCACGGATGGCAAAATTTTTCCTTGATTTCCTAGGCCATTTTTGGCCACAACATCATTTGACAGTAGATTAACATCATCAAAGTTTCATTTTAGAAACACTGGAAATTTCGGAATTATTCCGCAACGTAGTTTTGTTCGGTAGTACAAGGTGTATTTTGAATCTTCGTCATCAACAAATTGTTCGTCCTATTCCCTATTACACTTACGTTTTATTCAGTCCGAGGAAAACTGCTGGGCACAGAGCACATGGATGGTTTCGGGTCAAGGCGTTCGGTTGGTGGTTCGGCCCTTCATATACAGCTATTTTCAAGATCTGAGACGCGACCTTAGACAACGCGGCCTTATAGACAATATACTGTAATTCTTGTTCCAAAAAAAAGAGGTTAAATGATTAAATTCCCCAAAAGAATTTCTCACATTGTCCTCACCGTGTTTACAACACCATTGGGAGAAGTCCAACGCCTTAATGACAACGTGCGTCAGTTGTCATAGAACGTAACAACCCTTACACGACATTGCCTTAGCGGCTTTAAGGCAACAATTTTACAATATTCATCCAAAAGCCATTAACAAAAGCCATAGAATGAAAGTTCATGTTCAAAAAAGAATGTTAGTCAACCATGTTGTCTTTCATAAAGAACATTTTAACCGCATAGTTGGCCACCGCGTCATCATAGATCTGTCAGAGCATAATATGCAAATACAAACAATCCCTCCAAATTTAAACGTATCTGCACATCAACAGTAGTGCAGTAAAAGGTTGAATGGCACGTCTAACAACTAAAAAAATCGAACTGGGACCACTGATCTCTATATTAACTGGATTGGCTGAATTGAGCTCTTCCTTGACCCCACTGGCGACCAATATTTGCATGTACACCACAATGGAGATATATTTTTGTTTGGTTTGTGCTTCCAGAAGTTGTTGACATATTGAAAGATTAGTTTAAACAAACAGCGTGACATTTTAAATATTTTATGAAATACTTAAGTCCGGAAACTATTTACACGAGCAGAAATATATACTGATTAGTTTTCGCTGGCCGCCATATTTAAACACCCAAGAGATATTTTGTTTTGTTCAATTTCCTGTTTTGTCGTTTCCAATACAGAGACTTACAGACAAAAAGCAGACATTTATGATAACTGTAACCTTTCAGACAATTTTTTACATATTGAAGAATATTGTTTACAAAAATATTAGGAATTTTGTGTTGAAGGCAACATGGCGGCCAGTGAGGTCATGCCACATATAGCATGTAGTCAATCGTATAACCAATATAGAGATCAGTGACTGGGACTGGCTCCATTTTGAGGAAGATTGAATGACATTGTTACTATTGCATTTTAAAAAAAATGGCCTAGATAAATAAAAAATGGCCTAGGATAGCTCAAATTTTATGCTGTTTTCTAGGACATTTTTGTCCTTGGTTTGAAAAATTAAAATTTAAGCCCTGAAAACCATATAAAATTTTGTAGAGTGTATGTAACTGCTGTTGCTGTACCTCGTGTTGGAATTGGTATATATACATAGTACAACTCCCAGGACTAAATGAAAATAATAGAATGTCTGTTATATGTCAGTATATGAAGAGAACCTCAAGTTGCCTTGTTAACATAAAAAATAATTAAACTTGCACAGCAATTTTATCTTGCCAATTCATGATATTCAGAGGTGGAAATAATAACAGACCATGGCAGTCCACAGAAAAACTAGGAAAATGAAAGAAAACATGTTTTAGAGAGGAAAAACTGTGTGTGTGTGCTGTGTGTTAGGCCCGATGGTTAGAGGATTGGGTATATTAATATTTATTATTTTTTTATTTGTACGTGCCTAATGATATTTTTTGATTTCCTGCAATCTGATTGGCTGCAGCAGTGGGCGGCTTTTTACGATATTTTGACCGTGGTCCAA
>JAOBAZ010095555.1:0-11614 GCA_026546875.1 Pteroeides caledonicum | reverse complement strand
AATAGGTAATTGTTGACAGGAAGGTGTGTTTGTTTCATTACCATGCGTTCACGAAATCATTATTTCTAATTAAATAATCTTCAGTTCATTGGCAAACGCAACAGAATTGACACACTAATTTCGGTTTACCGACCATATAATTTTGGACTACGGTATATTAATTGTTTCGAATGAATAAAAAAATATTAACAATCTTTTGTACATTGGCAAACGCAATACAATTGGCCCAACAATTTCGCAGTTTACTGCAATCAAATTTTGGAATACGGTATATTAACAGTTTCAAATCAAACAGAAACAATAACAAAATTTTGTTCATTGGCAAATGTAAGACAACTGACGCGATAACAGTTTACAGACTATATAATTTTGGACTACAGTGTATTAACCGTTTCGAATCAATAAATAGATAGGACATTAACCATCTTTTTTCACTGTTAAACGCAAGATAGTTGGCGGGCAAATTTCAGTCTACATACAATGAAATTTTGGACTCCTGTATATTAACAGTTTCGAAGCAATGTACAGATCAACGATAATCTTTTTTTTTTCGATGGCGCACCAATTTTAGTTTACAAACTATACATAGTTTTGAACTACAGTATATTAACCGTTTCGAATCAATAGATGCAACATTAATAATCGTTTGCTCATTGGCAAACGCATGACAATTCGCGCAATAACTTCAGTTTACTTACAATGTAATTTTAGACTACGGTATATTCACCGTTTCGAATCAATAGATAGGACATTAATAATCTTCGGTTCATTGGCAAACGCAAGACAATTGGCACACCATTTTCAGTTTACAGACTATATATAATTTTGGACTACGGCACATTAACGGCTTCGAATCAAATGAAAATATATTAAAAGTCTTTTGTTTATTGGCAAACGCAAGATAATTGGACCAACAATTTCACAGTAGACTAACTATAATTTTGGACGACTGTATATTAACTGTTTCGAATCAATAGATACGACATTGACAAAATTTTGCTCATTGTCAAACGAAAGATAAGTGGCGCACCAATTTCAGTTTACAGGCTGTATAATTATGGACTACTCTATATTGACCGTTTCGTATCAATAAATAGATAGGACAATAACATTTTGTTTATTCTTAAACGCTAGACAATTCGAGTAATATCTCGCAGTTTATTAAACATATAATTTTCGTGTATATTAACCGTTTCGAATCAAACAATTAAAACGCTGACAAAATTTTGTTCATTGTCGACCGCCAGACAACTAATGCTACTTAGACTAACCATAGACTTCACTTTAGACTAACTATAAAATTTCGGTCTATAATAACCGTTTCGAATCAATAAATAAACAAGACATGAACGATTTCTTTTCATTTTCAAACGCGATACAATTGGAGGAACATTTTCATTGTTAAGTAACTTTATTGACACAGAAGAGGTACATTTCTTGGCCAGGAGAAAACTATAAACTATTAAAAACTAACTTCTTTACAGGTAATCCAATTTCAACACCGGCATTGAATGTCTAAAATCTCTATTACCCTGCGGCGTCCGTGACAACCACGATCCGATTAAAAACAAACGAAATTACGAAATATAAACTCTACAGCTATGCTGGTACTAATGGTAAAATACGGCAGAAACGATGACGAATATGTCCGAAGGCATGACGAATATTACCGAAGCAACGACGTTGGACTCCGAAGGCTGAGGATTCCGAAGCAATAGCACAGGATTCCGGCCAAGCGACGAAGAATGGTGAAGCAAATACGAAGCAAAGTGTTTAAAAGTCTTGTTTAGGATGGTTGTCACACACAGAGATTTACAATAACGGCTTTAAAACGGCTATTCCGAATGCTGTACAAGGACGGCAATTCACCAGTCGCGGCCTTGGAAATAAAATGACGAACAGTTAACGTTAGAACACATGACAAGCAATAATGGACAAGGGAGGATAATGGAGTGGATAACGGAAAGCGAGTACAGAACACTACAATATAATACTTGAAATCCATTGCCCGCCGAGAATTAAGTATCAAAAGAAACATACTCCGTATAAGGGCCGCTTTCCAGCCGTATCGTAGCGAAACGCACCGTATTCCATTGTTTCATGAGCACCAGAGCATGTCTAATTTATGGCTATCTCACAAATGAAATCGCTACGGTACGGTAAGATACGGCTGAAGTGGAAAACGGGCTTAAAGGTTCATCCCGCTTACGCTAGCGCGAACGTTTCCGGATTCGTGACGAAACCGGGATGTTTTAGTACCGGACACGGAGGGCCGAATTTGATAGTAAATCTTCTTGGTTTCGTGCTCTATCCGGAAACTTCGAATCCGGAAAAAAAGTAGAAACTTCGTATCCGAAACGTACGAACCTGGGACAATTGGACGTGTAAACGGCTGTAAACGGAAATTTCAGTGAATCCGCAACCTTTTCTGCAATGATATTGTAATGTAAACGGGTAAATCCGATAACTTTTGTATACGCGTGTGTAATGTAAACGCCTAACAAATCCTTATGATTTTAACCGAATCCGAAAACTTTAATAGTGAATCCGGAAACTTTCTCAATGGGGTAAACGGGGTCTTAAACTCAAGATTTGAGAGAAACAAGAAAAAAATACAAATTTGAAGCACTGTCATTGGTTGTTCGTCCCAAAATACAATAGGCACGTGATGCTGAAGTGACCATAATTTTGCATAAAAATAATCAAATAGGTGATGAGTTTCATTGAATTTTAATCGAGTTCCCTATGTACTCCAGTAACTATGTTCTAATTCATCGGACTATATATTTACAAGTTAATCGCGGGTCTTTTACACGAGCGTAGTGACAACCAGCAGAAAAGCGTTGGCGTAGTAGAGAGTTCGGTGACATGAGAGGGTAGTGTGAGGAGGTGCAAGTTCGGAAAGCGATAGTTCTGTGTTTTTCTCAAATCTTGAGCTGACAATGGACCTTCCATTCGGAGTATCTTATCGGAGTATTCGGAGTTTCTTTGTATACTTCGTAAAGCTTAAACTTCGTTGGGCTTTTAAGTACCACATATTTAAAAGCCTTTTTTAAAATTTTAATACCTTAATTCCCGTTCACACCGTTCTGAACTATAAGAAATGGTATTACAGTTGGTACAACGGATTATACAAGACCTGGATGGATTTGCAAAGTTCATCAAAGCAGTTTCCCGACAGGAACCGAAAATTCGGCAATATAGCAGGTTCAACCGGAGAACACAAGGGATGCAAAGACTTGATGAATGGTTATTTACACCGAATTTGTGGACGAAATGAACGGACTTAAACGGTATGTTGATGGTAAACAGGTTATATTTAGTTGCATGGCAGCAACCAGCCGAAAAGGTCACCTGAAACGCAGAATTCGAAAATTGTCTCTCTTCATACTCGTATATACTCATATAGATTGAGAAAAATGTCCTACCAAATTATAAAGCTTATATACAGATATTCTTGCATAAAGGACAAATGAAGCATAATTTGACCGAAACATTTTATGATTGCATGGTTAAGATCATTTAAACGGAAAAATCACTACTTTTAAACAACTTTGCTACCTTGTTTCGTTCGCGAAAATTCAGGTTTGTGTGATATTCAAAAGAACCAACTTGGCACAACTGAACAGCGAGTTTTCACAGAAGGCCATCTTTTTGAATGTCTAATGAATTATGTACTGAAAAACACATTTTACTACCAGTCCTGTACACAGTATGTGAAATACTTTAGGAACTGTTGTTAAGCAGTCGCAGTGAAAAATGAACTTTTCTAACAACTCATTACACAACGTGATGTAAGTTGGTCCTTTGCATATCAAACAAACCGGAATATTTCCCAAATGAAGCAAGGTAGCAAAATTTTACAAAAACATTTGCACATAATCTAAATCGTGAAATAACATTCGCTACATCATTCACAATGTCTTATTCGACTCCTCTGGATGAATCCACGTAATCCGTGTAAACAAGATAAGTCTAAACAAATCTGTAGAAATTTTGTCATAAAAAACACGGTCTTAAATAATGGAGGTTTATAAGATAATATACAAGTTTGGACGCACAAGTTTGGCTAGGACACTAATTAAACGACGAACTTTCGTCTAAAATAATCGTATAGCGTTTCAGGCGACCTTCAAATGTTTGGTCGCTAGTTGTGCCTGGCTTGGACAGGCCGTTCCGCTGCAATATCGTGTTTTGCCGCTTTGGTATCCGCTGAGAATTGATGTGTTCGTAAGAAACAATGTTTGGCTGGTTGCTACGAAGTAACTTACAAAAAATGTGTATGTATGTAAACGTACGTATGTAAATATATGCATTATAAAAAATACTCCTAAATTATACATAAGTTAGATATTTGAACGTACCGTAAGAGCGCTGTGCAGCTTGCGGTGGTGGTCCGCCATACCTATCCACTGGTGCGGCACCGTAACCCTCTCTAAAAATTGCAACAATGAAAACAAATGTAAATTATACTATATGGTGTAGGTTCTCTACCTAACTTCTGTTCGATAACACCAGTACAGAAGTCACGAAAAAGAAAACGCGTTTGGAACGCGTCTCAGGACACGTTTGTTGCCCGTTCCGTAACGCGTTCTACAGGGTGTATAAAAAAGTATGCTATTGGTAAATTGGCCGGTATGTGGATGTATACCGAAGTTGACGAGGAATATTGGTATACCTGCATAGTTTAGGTCTTTTTGGTGTGTTTAACACTAAATTGAATTACCAAGGATTTTTTGTCACTTAAGGTGGCTTGTTGACAGAACTCAAATTTCAAACGACTTGCGCAGAAAATGCCAGAAATGTGGATCACGAAAAACATATTTTCAATTAAAAAGGCAAAGCTACTTAATATGTTGAAAAATCAACGTTTCAATTTGATGCGTGCGAAGTCAAACGCGCCGGCTGCAAAAGTTGGTATTTTCTTTTATTTAGCCGTAATTAATTATTTATTTATGGATAATAATATATTTGCATAAATTACGGGAGCAAGGTTAGTTAAGGTGGCTCAATACTCTAATTCAGTAGAAATTAGTTGTTTTCTGCATAAATTGTTTTATAGTGAAAGTATGAGAGTCATTCTGGCTCACTGCATAGTTCTGATGGTGATCTTGGTAATTGGAAAGTGGTATACCCTCAAAGGATACAGAGTGAAAGAATCGTGTTTTCAATAAACTTAAATAACTTGATTTGCATTTCGTTAACATATATAATAGGGGTTACTTTGAACACGATTTCTTTAAATATACTATCGCTACAAATAGAGAAGTTATTTAATAACCAAAATTACCACCATGGCTATGCAGTGAACTAAAATGAAACTCACACCTGCACTGTAAACCAAATAATGCGAGAAAGATGCTATGTTTGCTGAATTTGAGCATTGAGCCACCTTAATTTCGCACACGAAATTTCGTGTCGGACAGCGCACCAAACGAATCGTCTGAAACTTTGATATTTTGCTCAAAGTATTCTCTATTTTTTATCGATCAATTTAAAAAGTAATTTTAGTGGTACATTTTTCTGCGCAAAGCATTTTTAACTTGTGTTTTGACAGCAAGTAAAGAAAAAGGATTGGTGAGTAAATTCAGTGTTAAACATACTAGAAGAACCTAAGAAAGAACGAGGTTTTGTTTTTAAGGGATCCTCCACTCTAAAAACAAATCTCAACTAAATACATTAAAATGGAGTGAAATGAACATTTATCTGCCTTAAATTTCTCTTAACTGTATCCTTTATTTGTTATTTACTTTCAAAGTTGAACTTCTGAATTCATAAAGGACGTCATCTTGATTTCTAATGACGTAACTTGGTTGCTTGACATATTTCACAATAGTTTTCGTCCATTAATTGTATCATTTTTATCACCTCAAAATTCACTGAGTAGACTGATCATTGACAAGTACTATAGTCATATTTTACTAACTATAAGAAATAAATTGGAGATTATCAACTAGTCAAGCAAGTTACGTCATCAAAAATCAAGATGGCGGCCTCCATAGATTCAGTGGTTCAACTTTGACAGTAAATTACAACTGAAAGATACAGTAAAGAGAAATTTAATATACATAGATGTTTATTTCACGCAATTCAGATGTAATTAGATGATATTAACGAGATTTGAACCCTCTGGACTGCAGCTCTACCTTCGAGAAGTAAAATCATCCAGCGTTAGATTCGAATTTGAGAGAATATCATTTTTACATTGTCTCAGAGCACTTGCTAGTTACTGGTCTCTTGCCCACCGGGTGTTTCCACTGGACAACTAGGAGAACCGTCTGGTGTTAGCCAAAGTAAATTTATATAACTTACGTTCCATAGCTACTTCGTTCTGGTTGATGGTATCTGTCAGCTCCTCCAGGATTGGCTGGTCTTCCTCTGTCGGATGGTGGATATCTGTCTCTGTCAGCCGAACCATAATGATCATAACCACTGTCTGCTGGTGGTTCTCGGCGTGGCGGTGGAGGGCCATCACGCCTTTGCTCAGATCGGGGAGGTGGGTATGATTCATACGGGTCGCGTCTTGGGGGTCCATAACCATAACTATCTCGTTCCCTGTCGTATCTCCCTTGGGACTGGTACTGGTCATCATAACCACCACCATACCCTTGGTCATATCCTCGAGGAGGTGGACGTCTCTCGGGTGGTCCCCGTCCTCTGTAACCCATACCTCTTGGTGGCCCACCTCTGCCTCTAGGTGGACCACCTCGGCCACGTGGGGGACCACCTCGGCCACCATACCCACCACCACCCCCTCCATAACGGTTTGCTCTTTTCGCTGCTTCTTTGGCCGGGTCCTTAGCATTAGCGTACTCGACATTTATTTCTTTACCATCAACAATCTATAAATAAGAAGATATGGTGTATTATTAACATATCAATGGAAGTGTCAGGTGCAATACGAAGTGGGCACTTTAACCCTTCATAGCCCGCTGGCCACCTTTGGTATTTTACTCTGTCTAACGCCAGACGATTTTACTTGTC
Organism: Pteroeides caledonicum; assembly: GCA_026546875.1. Lineage (NCBI taxonomy): Eukaryota > Metazoa > Cnidaria > Anthozoa > Scleralcyonacea > Pennatulidae > Pteroeides > Pteroeides caledonicum. The sequence continues at coordinate 4,630 of JAOBAZ010095555.1, read as the reverse complement.
CATGTGGAAAGTCTGGGCTATAAAGGGTTAATTACTATCTCATTAGCCCTTTAATGCCCGTTGGCCACCTTTAGTATTTTACTCTGTCTAACGCCAGACGATTTTATTTGTCAGTGGGGAAAGTGCCCAGTTAATAGGGGGTTGATAATCCATCTGCCATGTCTTATTAACCCTACATCGACGACCGTAACACTTCAGTATTTTACTCTGTCTAATGCCAGACGATTTTACTTGTCCATGTGGAAAGTCTGGGCTATACAGGGTTAACACTAAGTGGTCAAAGCAATTTCACTTGTCAGAGAAAACTGTCAACAATTTCACCTGTCACCAAATTAGCCTTCACAAATTGTGAAACAATTTTCCACATTTTGGCAAAGGCAGCAGTTACAGCCTTTCCGATTGTTACACAATCGGTCAATCACTACTACATACACAAATACATACGTCGTTCCAAAGACTGGATCGAATGAACTCTGGGGAAATGCTAGCCTGCCAAGAATAGGGAGCTACCTTCGGCAGCAATTACGTACAAGAAGCTATTGGTGGTAGAACAGCAGAAATAATCTTTCTTATTTTGTTGTTTTTGGTCCGCCATTTTGAATTTTTTTGAGCTCTGTACTCTGCCACTGCTTAGCAATTGTGACCCACTGATCTTCCCTCGGAAGACCCTTTTATACTGTGGTTACCGCCTCAAGAGTACTTCCACGAGAGATGAGGAAGAATACTTCTAATGTCTATCAACTAAATATACACGAACCTTTCCTCTAATTGCCTTCATAGCAGCTTCAGCATCGTTTGGATCATCAAAAAGGACATAGCCAAAACCTCGAGAATGTCTTGTCAGGTTGTCATACACAATACAAGCTAAATGAGAAAAAACATGTTCTGCCAGGAAATTTTAGTCCAAAGAGAAATCAGTCTTCTGAGATCTCCTTGACCCCTAATCCCTAGAGTTTTCCCAACTAAACACATTGACGTCTCTTGGACATGACAATTTCATGCATGGCTATTGGCCAATAAAAAGCCATGAAATACTTTAAATAAATAATATGATTTGTTCAATCATGATAATAGGGAGATTCTTCTGTCACATACTGTGATGTTCAGACAAGCACTTTCCAATAGTTCAGAGACTTAGGCTTTACCAACAAAATGTGTACTCAAAAATTATGAGATATTTATTGAGCTTTGGATGAACTTTATCAGCACACATAAGGAGCTATTCACAAAATATGTGATGCTACCATAGCTACCTTTTGAGACCCCCCTACCCCCAAGTGACATTGTATGAGGATAACCAAAACACCCCTTCAAAAATTATGCGACTCTTGATCAAATACCCCCTCTCTATCAAAAATTCGAAATGTTTGAGTTAATGAAAATAAGTTATTAAAATTAGTTAATGAATCAACATTTTTCCGAACTGATGCTCTGTCTTCTAGTGTGTATATAATGTTATTTGAATATTTCATTTTACATTCACATTTGTAGTCTATTGATTCACTTGCAGATTCAACAGAAAGCAACTTGTCAGGCTTAATTTTTTTAGACATATGCTAACATGTTCATGGGCCATTTTTAGGTCAGATGCAACCAAAAAATGTTTTTGTCTCAACTTGTGATCAGTACAATGATCACAATGTACCACATTGTGATTAGTACAATGATCACAATGATAAATACAATGACAAAGTTTTATGGAGAAACTCAGTTTAGTTTAAGAGATAATGCTCTTTGGAAACTCATTTCCAACAGCAACAGAGTTAAAGATATAAGATAAAACAAATTCCAAATAGAAATGTCATCTCTTAAACTCAAGATTCGAGTCAGAAAGAGCGAGACTAAAGTGAAATGGTAATATTTCGATTTTATTTCAAAATCACCATCAGACCAAGTGATGGTTGATGATGATTTTGGAAAAAAAAATCATCATCAGTTGGTCTGATGATGATTTTGAAATAAAATCGAAATATTATCATTTCACTTTAGTCTCGCTCTTTCTGACTCAAATCTTGAGTTTAAGAGATGACATTTCTATTTGGAATTTGCTTTATCTTATATTTTTTGAAGTTGTCGGTTATGGATTTTTAACAGAGTTAAAGATCAACTGCCTTTGCCTACGTTTGTCATTTACATTTGTCCCCTCAGTAATTTAATATCTTTTGGCAAGTTATTGTCTATGTATTATAATGCCCAGCATAACAATAGCAATAGAACCATCACAAAGTATAATTATTAAAATGCTAACGTGAGAAAACAGCTGTTTCTTAGCAAAAATATATTGTTTCACTGCATTGTTGAAGAAATTCAAATTTTGCATGCGCGGTTTATCGCTTGCTCCTTCAAGCTTGGATGCATGTGAGCACGCATCTTCATTGTATGTCGTGTGTGGCTCAGAAAAATGTTGTTTTTGCTAGTTCTTTAAACAAGCTAAATATCATCTCTTCATTACACCATATTTTTTCCATGAAAATCAACTTTTTTCTTGACATTTGTATTCTGAGAATTTTTGAATATAGGCTCTATTTCAGATCTCTCCCTAAACATCAACTGTTTTGCCACTGTAAAATCAGCTATTGCCATCTTGAAACAGAAAAAGATGGATTCACGACAACTATTTTTTGCCGCCATGAAAAATACTGAATTTTAAAACTGTAATGGTGTACTGGCATCCAGAGTATAACTATTTTTATCTTATAAACATAAAATACAGACAGACTCTGTAGTCTGGGCAATCATATATCCCCCCATGGCACATTATAGGCCCCGACAACCTTAGTGAATTATCACAAAGCTCTCTTTTACACAATAGGAAACCATTTACCTCCTGTACAACATAATTGCATTGGTATTAATTTTCAAACCATAGCGGTCTAAACCCAATTGTTTTCTTTATTTAAATAATTTAATCACTAAAAGACTGACTTTCAGTGGTAAAAAAAGTGTAATAAACAAAAATAAATTCACGGTAAGCTAAGAAACGAGAAATATAGGTAAATTAAATCAAGACAGCAAAAGCTATTGTAATTGTGTAAGACGAAGCGAAGATGAAATGTGTGTAGTGCATTTTAATGTTTGGCGAATTGTGTCCTCGGCTCGGTTGCACATGATTTTTCAACCGGGCAGTTCGTTTACACATAATTCCAGTTAACTATTAAGCGTGGCATTTCCATTTCTTACAAGTATCATTAATAGTCTAGTAATCTTAAAGATATAAGTGCAAATTTTAGTCCGCTACGAGGCACTCCTTCCTATAAACAGCAAACTCAACGTTGCCGACGAAGTGGATATATTTAAAGTTGAAAAAATAAGTATATCAAAATAAGTATATATACATTATATCTATAAGAACACTTTACACTTTAACAATGTACTTACCATCTTCAATCTTTCCAAATTTGTCAAACAACTCATATAGTTTGTTCTCTGTGGCGGTCGCGGAAAGGCCACCAACAAAGAGTTTGGATTTCAAAGCCATTTTTAAACAAATATTTCTTGACGGCAGCGGTTTACTTCGCTGTAGGTTTTCACAGAGTAACGCACAGTGCCTCACGTACGTTTGCTGCTCGGCAACTATTCAGAATGGCTTAAAAAAAGTGAGAGAAAATGCTCAAAGTCTGCCTTCGGTCAACACGTGAAGGCAACGAACAAGAATGAGCTTGACTTGAGTACGATTTGAGCATGCGTAGTTTTGAAAACGAATCGTGAACGCAAAGACTGCTGGGATAAGCGACAAAAATGGCGATCAAATCTTACGTCTGCTGGTATTTTTCGCAAATATGTCGCGGCGTCTTCGTTTCTTAGCTCCTCTGTAGGGCCCCCACTTGCCAGGAAATTTTTTTCGAAAACAGATATTATTTGGGGCATTTCAAAGAGGAGAAAAAGAAAATCAAATTTGGAACTGAATTGGCACGGAATTTTAAAAAATCATTAATCCGCTCATTTTTTGCAATTGGTTATTTAGATTTGAAGGGGGTTACAGCGGCTTCTGCCTGTGTGCGGAGTTTGTCAAGGTTTAATGTTTTGATCATCGATATAATACATAATATGAAGTATACCATGAAAGAGAAATATTTCATGATTTCCTAACGAGGGTTGCCAGGTCCAGCGCGCGCTCGTGGCCAAATATACAATGCTTTAATTCAACCACACATTGATTACTGTTCCACGGTTTGGGATGGTACTAGTGTTAATATTCTCGATAAAATGCAAAAATTACAAAATCGAGCTGCAAGAATAATAATGCAATCAAATTATCGTGCCAGTGAGAAAGGTCTTTTGGAGAGGCTGGGATGGGACAATGTTTTGACACGCTGGAAAAAACACAAAGAGAGTTTAAAACCTTGAATAATCAAGCTCCTGGATATTTACGTAATTTATTCAAATATCCCAATAAACATTATAGCTTGAGAAATTCTGAGGATAAACTAAGACTACCACAACCACGTACAAATTATATGAAACGAAGTTTCAGTTATAGCGGGGCATACTAACCTACCCGAGTCTGTTCGTGCTATTAAATCTCTTGGAGAATTCAAGCACGCTATTCATAACCATTATAAAAATAATTAGTTTTCCCACACGGCAATCTTGTAAAACAGTATTTTTCTTTTTTCTAGTCGTAGTATTT
>JAOBAZ010095554.1:0-13154 GCA_026546875.1 Pteroeides caledonicum | reverse complement strand
CGGACAAAACACACGAAGATATTTGGTTTTGGTTGTAATAAACTCAATACGCCTGCACTGACGTTTTGATTACACTCCAAAGAAGTTCTTCCATCGCCGCTCCTCTGCGTCTAAGATAACGACCACGGGGTAGCTTTTTATAATAGGTTTCAATTATCTTATTTTCCCCGTAAGTATCTAATGCTAAGTAAACACATTTCTTTGAATCATCTCAGCGCAGTGTTTAGTTTACAAATACCAAGACATAGTTATCCACCGAACATTTTTGATATCTGCGCCTTGTTAATTTGTTTTTAATAAATTGTTACCTCCGCATCACTGTTCGAACAAGACTTAAGACGATGGATTCCGAGTATTACCGTCAAGTTTCTAGTATAACTGTTATTTTATGGGTGCTGAATCAACTCCAAAAATGGAGTAAATAAAAAGGTACAGAAAAAGGCTCAACATTTGGAGTATTTTTCACTTCATCTTTACGTTCAGTAATGAAGTGAAATTCACGCTGTTTCAACACCTAGTATGGAATCTATTTACCTCCAGGTATGCATTTGACACTACAGACTTTATACTAAATGAATTAAATAATGTAAATATGAATATTGAGTTGACTCAGCACCCAAAAAATAACAGTGTAGTAACTAACTGTTTCGGAATATTGAGATAACTGCATGGCGTTATTTCTTTAGTTCATTATATGTTTCAACACTTGCAAGATACACACCCTCAACCTCTCCATAAATAACGACTGCTCATGACTAAAACGCCTTGCTTACTTATCTCCTTACCTGCCATACTGAACGACCATTGTACCTACCAAACTCTACATTCTCCGCCCTCCATACATAACGACCTCCCTACCAATTCCTCACTCACTATACGTCCTCAACCTCCGCCTACTCTATAAATAACCGCACGGTCCCTTACATAGGCCATATCACCGAAACAAACTGAAATGAAGACGGTGATGTATCCAATTTACAGCTTCATTATACTAACTGATTTCTTTTGTTTCTTCTTATGAATTACTAATTAACATGCCTAGCCAGGAAAACCACCCGTACAATAACTAGAAAATAATGACCTTTCCAGTCGTGCAAGCCCTACGGGTTGGTTGCATTAAACTACACCCAACGCGCACTGTGCCACAACTGTATTTGATGGTAGCATTTCGTTATGTATTTCGAGGTAATCTCAAATTTTACGACCGCGTAGGTAGTTTGGAATGCGAGTTCAAATGGTCAAAGGTTGTCAACTTATGATACTATAAGCGAGCGAGAAGATAGTTTTGACCTAAGATTTTACTAAATTTCAAGATGCCTCTAATTGGCTAGCGAAGCCCTTTATTACTCACAGAAAGCTTAAAACGTCAATTGTATTTGTTAATGTATAAGCTAAAGAACGCTCTTGCGTCGTTGTATATATTTTAATCGCACATTTTTCTACGACTTAAGCCGTGAGCTCATCAGTTAGTTTACATCAGATTTCTCCATTGCCTGGAGGATTGCGTCTTTATCAAATCATATACGAACCCTTGGTATATACGACTAATCAAGATAGTCAATCTTTTAAAACTCTTACATCTACTGGCGTACCTTGAGCTTGTTACACGTGAATGGCGATTCCTTGTCGACTTGTCAACGTTCACATCAACAGAACACAACGCAATACTGGTGATGTTTCATAAAAAGGTTTGTTTTAAGTATTTGCCTTAAGTCATATCGCCACACCTGATTTACAATAATCCGGATATGAAGAAGTACGCTAGAAACATCTTATGTCATCGCGTTGTTGATTACAACTTTATGTTTGTTTTTTTATCGCAAACGTTTTTATATATCTTAACCAGATGTCTCTGGCCTATCTACAAAAAAACGTCAGGTACGGTTAGGCCAGGGAGGGGAGCTATATCACAAATTCCTGCGATTTGTTGCTGCGCGCTCAATTTCAAAATTAAAATTAAAAACGCATTAAAAACGTTCGTATATAAAAAATGTGTATGTTATAACACTCATTTTACATGGGAGGTAAAACGATTTAAAATTGGGAACTATTAGAGCTAGGGTCAGAGCGGTTAAACACACTGGCTTGCCCTTAACACTTTTCATTATACAGCACTTCTATATAATTTCAGTGCTTTAACAGCTCTTTTGTAGGGTTGTGTTGTTACTACGCTGGGAATGCTTTGAGCACTATCAACAATCAACAATCTCGTAGTGGAAAGTTGAAATTGTTCAAAACATTTTATATTGGTAAGTTATTACTTTATAAGCTTGGTTTATAGATTTAGTTTATTGTCTCCCGTCCGTGCAATTAAACATCATTTAACCATGGTATAACTTAAATATGGTTTAATCAAAGCTGATTACTTAAAGTTAAGTTATTACATCAAATTCTTAGTCAAAGCCAGTTTCTGGAGTAAACCAAAGAAAACGAAAATTCACGTAAAACCACTTCAAGAAAGTCCTAAGGTAAAACACAAGGAAGTATGTAATATAAAATGATAATTGTAGTGTATGTGGTCAAATATGACTACAATTATCATTTCATACAGCATACTTCCTTGTGTGTAACAACCTTAAGTAAGTAATCATATTTGATCACATACACCATAATTATCATTTCATACAACATACTTCCTTATGTGTAACAACCTTAAGTAAGTAGTCATACTTGATCACATACACCACAATTATCATTTCATACAACATACTTCCTTGTGTGTTACAACCTTAAGTAAGTAATCATATTTGATCACATACACCACAATTATCATTTCATACAACATACTTCCTTGTGTGTAACAACCTTTTCATGCAACATACTTCCTTCTACCTACCTTACCGTAAGGAGTCATAGTAATCCATACACACACTAGCCTATATTACCACTACAGGATATAATTCAACAAACCCAAAGGCACATGTACTAGCCACCATCATCCCATTAAAAATCTTTTTCAAAGTGCATCAGACCTCAATATCACGTTAAACTTAAAAAATACCTTCATCTGTGGATCACCACTTGTAATCTATTCTCTTGGTTTTTTAATCCTTGGCTTTGATAAGATTTTTTAATCAAATCACATAATGAGATTAAATTGCGTATATCTGTTTCTTAGTCTTCAGTATGGAGATAGTAAGGCTAAACTTGGAAACCAGACCACAAGTCGACAGATTTAATTAATCGATGTCCTTGGCTTTACTAATGAGACCTCGTTTTGGAAAATCTAGAATTAGTCACCACACCAGGTTTGCTTGATGGCCACTAGTTTTTACCTGTGCGCGCAGTTATATGAAAACAAAGATGTCAGGCAGTAGTTCTTTTAAGCTTGGTTACATTATTACATGTTTTGTCTCATTGAACTTTTGAACTTTTGCTTTATTGTAATACACAAAGCTATATGTTGCCAAGTATCTGAGTAGCGTTTTTATTTTTTCGACATTAAGTAACGCGACCCTGATTTCAATATTTATAGAATGTAACTTAGGAGCTGTTTACATGATCTCGCTTTGCCGGGATGCCACGGGGCGTGAAATCATTTTGATGTATGAGAATAAGTCAGTAAGTTCACAGGAAAAGTTAACACGAGCATTATAACACTGAATTCATGTTGATAAGATTCCATAGTTTGAGGGAATTGTTTAGGATGATGAGCGGTCATTTGGTCTTTGGTGACTTTCGAATGTTCACTGTGTTTATGAAAGAATTTGATTTTGTTATTATGGGAGCTTATTCACATGCTTCAAAACCATATCACGTCTCATTGTATCTCGGCAAACCAGGAACATGTAATCAGCCCCTTACATAGAAGTAATATATCTATGGCCCCTTACAAGTTACTATATTCATGATCCAACGTTTGGACACTCCTGTCCAGTGTCTTGTTTTTGTTTTAAAGAAACGCATATACGGTCGTATCAACGTAAGGGCGGACAGGGCTTCATGCAGGGAAAATTTCGATTGAATTTAAGTGAACCCCCTAAAAATTTAGCGCCTAATCATAGAGTCCTCGTTCCAGTCTTTTAGGATGGGTATTAAACCCCGAGGGAATTGTCGAGGGCACAGTCGTATAAGCATTTTTGTTGTTCGCCAAATGACAAAATTGAATTATCCTAACTCCTATTCGGTGGGTCAATATGTTTCAGGCGTAAAAGGGCAATATTGTTTTTTTTTGACCTGGTCGATCATTTTTTTTTTATTGACCCGTTAATCAGAAGTTGCTATTCAATTAACAGTTTTATGATCATTCACCACCACTGACAGATTTTCAAAAAGATCACAGAAGATATTTTATGGTGAGAAAGTTGCTATTCGGTTTCCTCCTATAGAAACACTGGGCGAAGAACAGTTTAGGTATAACGGATAAAGCTATATCTGGTATAAGGCTTAGTTTAGATGTCGAAGTTTTAATGCGCCGAATGTTAACGAGATGAACTTGTTTGTTTTCGTTTACTTGCATTAGATTCGGCACATGAAAAGTTCGGCGTCTATTATAATAAATGTTTGACGTAAATGAGCTTAGTTCACTTTTTTACAGTGCCGAGTAAAGTAGTCTGGCGTTAGCTTTAGTAGCCAAAGGCTAAAGTATCAAATACTTTTGTATGGGGCAGAAAATAACAGCAACTTCAGTGATATTAGTCATTACATCAAGTACTTTCTGTAAATTGAAAGCAAATTTAGTCAAAGTAAAACGATTCACGCAACTGCGCGGTAGGTTCTGATGGAACAGTTTGACCAACGATAAACTGGATTATATATTTACTTCAAAAAATATACTTTGGCGAATGCTACACAGGAGAATATCTTTATTGACTATAGCGTTACTGTTTTAAAAGAATGATATTCCCTAAAAGACCATTATAAAAATATCACTAAACTTAAAAGTGACTTGTCCACAAGATTTTACGAATTTATAAAATGAATTTTTCATTAAAAAATACATGCCTCAAACGTTTGCCGTGGTTATTAAAACCTGCTGATTGATGACGTAACCGCAAGTTGACCGCTACTCGACGCGAGGTCATTCTCACTCAATACACTTTTAACAAGACAACAATGTTATTCCTTTTATGTACTTGGCAGTCCTTGTAAGGTAATTATTAAACTACCATTGTTGGGGAAGAAACCAATTTTGGTCACATTAATCTTTCGATGATAATTTTACAATTTAATGGACGACTATTAGGCATCAATACTACGTAATATAGATTTAACCAGAAGTCGCAGCCGACCTCCATACTGATTCTATTGTTCGACCGCCGCTATGTAACTAGTGTCGTAATAAGCCATCTAAAGCGGGTTAGGCGTGGCCAGGGCGTCTATAAGATATATGAAAAGAGCCGCCCTGCCATGACTCGCAACTTCAAAGTAGAGGGTCTGCAATGATTTTTCCGGGATACTGGATTTCGGACTTAGATCTTTATTGAAAGGCGTGATAGCCAGAAAAATATGATGGGGGATAAAATATCTACATGGGGACATATGGGGATTTTTGTAATTTACCCCTTGTCATTTTATATATGTAAACTTATGTAAAGATTTTGTCATCGCTTTATGTCATCATTCTTTTGAAGTTGACGGCTTTGAAGATTTTACAGACAAGAGATATTTTTCAAATTGGGGGAAAGTGTCGGAAAACAAAATTAGTTATCAGCGATGTCTAACGCTAAGCCAAGAAAATCAAGTAAATTTAAAGTAAATTTTATGTCTAAGGCTAAGCCAAGAAAATTAAGTAAATTTTATAAAGTTGTAAAGTTTAAAGTTTTTATACTAAGGTTTATGAACGAATCTTTATTATAATTTTGATGGTAATATATAATGTTTATGAGCACTGAAAGCAAACATCAACATTGCAGAAATTACATTGACAAAATCAGGAGATAAGACATCCGAATTGGGATTGCTTACGTTGTTTATTTGGATTTAAAAATAACTTACAAGAAACAATTAAAAGAAAACACTTAAAAAAGTTGCCATTTAATTTTCAAGACACTTAATAAATTAACTATTTGAGGTCTTAACTAATGGTAACAGCACAGTTGCGGTAAAGTTGCGCTACAATCGCGCTCCATTTGCGCTAAAATTGCTGTACAATCGCGGTACAATTCTAATACAATTGCGGTACAATCGCGGTACAATTATGGTGCAATTTCAGTACATTTGTGGTACAATCCTAATACATTTGCGATACAATTGCGGTACAATTCTGATACACTTGCGATCAAATTGCGGTACAATTGCGGTACACGTTGTGGGCTCATACGTGCAGTAAGTAACTTCGAAATGGTAAAGACAGGAACCCCTGTAGGTTAATCTCGTTAATTTGGTTAATTTAGCTCATTAACACATAATCATGTGTATATTAAACAGATATTTTGATATTCTCTTGACAACGCAAATACACTTTATTTCAACGTACTCTCCGGTCTTTTTCGACATCCAACTCTTTTATGAATGAAGACAGTGGTACATCGACCAAATTATAACCAGCAATTATTACAGAAGTAGCTTTTACAACTACTTAAACTATTTAAATTTGATACCCAGTCAGGTTTTATGTATATATATATTGTGACAACCTTAAGGCTAAATATTCAAAAACGCCAACGCCTCCCTAATTATACACATGCCCTCAGTTACGACTGAAACTTAATATTATGGTGATTATATTATCCACGGGCACAATCGAGCCGGCTAGCTACTTTTTGCGCAAAAAGCAATTGTCCTCGCGCGAAAAATGTTGCGCGCAAAGACGACAGCTTTCGCTGTGAAAAAATGTTTCGCGCGAAACAATTCTGTTGTTCAAAATCAAACGACTATTCCTTGGTTTTATCACAGTTAATTTATTCTTATTATAGTTATTATTTGAGTGATTAGGCAGATTGCCTTCTCGCTACTGAAGATATCGTTATAATAGATACTGTACTGTTTTCTCTGTTTAATATCAAACGATCTTAGTCTGAGGACACTCTAAAGGATAAACATGTTTTCACCTAGAAGACAATCAGGAGCAGAAATTGTGTTTGGCAAAAGGACGTCCGCTTCATGCGAATAAAATTGGCTTGGCAAAAATCGGCTTTAAGGTGACATGCCACACGTTTTCTATGATGAAGTGTTAAGGGAGGACTCACAGTATTACAGCACACCAAATGCCGACAGATTGTCAAATTTCTAGACCCTGGATGTAGAAAGTAAGTCGTTTTTTAATCTTTTTAATCTTAATCAGCCAAGCATTTTAGCTTGAAAATCTTTACTATTAATTTAATAAAAAACTGTTTAATTGACATGTTGTATGTGGTTGTCAGGTAATTGCATGTGATCAAATATTAATAATACATTACAATAGAATTACCATTATATGACCGATACTTGCGCTGCTGTATCATCTGATTACACACATCAAAATGGCAATGTCATACAAGACATCCAATTGTCTAGAGTAAGAAAGACTTATCTAGGCGACACAATACCTTTTATGCGATTGTCATTTTGATGTATGTGTTCTAAATAATACACCAACATTTGACACGAGAAACGTTTTAAACCATAACTTACTTTAAAATGATGATTTCTTAAACTGTGTCCATATTACTAAACCCTACGTGTGTGTGTAGGTATGGTTTAATTTATTGATTTGGTCTGCACCACATGACTAGAATAAATTAACATATGTCACGTGATAGTCAACATTTTCGCCAAGTTAGAGACGCCATAGTCCTGTATTAAAAAAGTTCAGTCATTTATTGTCAACAAATCATTTCACTACTCATTTTTGGATCAAAATAGTGGCCATCTATTGGTTTGTTATTGTATCCCGCCATTTCCAACTTGAAAACAATAGATGTGCTAACTCTCTTATAGGGGGCTCTGAGAGGCACAACCAGAGCATCATGTATTAAAATCACCGCAAAACTACTGATCTGATACAGACCAAAATAGTATTTTTCTGTTCCAAAGGTTCTAAGTATACGATTGCAGTCTAAAAGTTTTATCGTCAGACACTATTTTCAGAACTATTTTGTCTTTTTTATTTTTCTTTTTTATCGTGATGCAGAATTTAAGGCCTAGTTTAAACATCTGTTTGAACAAGGCTATAAGTCAGAAAAAACAAAACTTGACCTCTTTCCTGAGAGTTGTGAAGACGAAACAGCAAGAATTTTTCTTTGTTTCGTCTTGTGTTCAACCGTTTGTTTATGACGGTTTTATGATCTTATGATTATGGCAATCTTTATGTAACATACATGGTTCATTCACACTTGTATTTTTCCTATGATTATGACTATGAGTCATCACGAGGACGTGTTGCGAGAAACGAAACACCGTGACCTTCCGGTTGTAATAATACCTGCGGGACACAGAGGGCGTTGCTCAGAGTTAAGACACAAGTTCTCTATTCATATTAACGATTGAGTGTATTATTAACAATACAATTTCACGCGTGGTTTCTTGGTTCTGATTGGCTAATAGCACTGTTATTAAGTTTAAAAACCTTTTAATTATAGGGGTATTTAAAATAAAAAACACGCATTTTTCTCAAATACTATACGTTCCGGAATTTGCGTTTCTATAAATGTTCAAGGGGACAGAAGTATTACATTTTTCCCTTTTTTCTATTCGATATTTGATTGACAATATATTGGAAAAATTGTACTCACAGAAAATCGCTGCAGTTGTTTTCGAAGGAATAAGGAATAATCACAAATTTTTTTTAGAAATAATTTATAATACAACTTGTGATGCGTACTCGTGTTTTCATGACTTCGTTCGGGAAGTACAAGTTTGTTTTTTGCATTAATTCTTCTCCAACCGTGTTTCACTCGTTGTGATGATGTCTAGATATAACTGATCCGAACGTCAGCGCCAAACAAAAATCTCCAACAATTTGCAGAGATTTGTTGGCAAATAACTATCTACCAACTGTACCTCAACCGTTTGCCTTAAACTAACGTTAAGTATGCTAGCTTTAACTCTATCACTTCTACCTAAATTGTTCAACGTCCAGTGTTACTACCGAGAACCCGATGTAGCCGTAAAAAGCAATGTGATTTTTGACAGAGTGCACGCTGTAAGGACTTTTTTCACATAGGACAACACAGGAATCGAATTATCGAACCCAGGTTGCCGGAGTGAAAAGAAAGCGCACTAAACACCGTCCACGAGCAGATAACTATACGAGTACGAGTCAGCAAAAGTATTATTGGCAGCTTTCAAAAAGGGGTGGAATATGTAAAACAAATCCAAATTTGGTGGGTCTTCCTATCTTTCCCGAACAAAATCCTATTAGGAAGTTTGTTATGGAAATGATCCTGAGTGGTATTTTAAACCGTGTTCTTTATTTTCTAACTTTTTTTACTTTAGTTTGACGAGTCCAAAACCACAAACTCGAGTCTCGGATTTTGGTGATGTTGATCATAACGACACGCCTAAGAGAAAACTTTACAGCAATATCTCCTTAAAAGAACAAAGAGATTTTCTGTCGCTTTCTATTGCCGTTTATTTGCTAGGTATATAAGAATATTGAACACTTTAGATTAATGTACGCACGTCGCACTTGACTTCGCATAAGAGTAACAAGATATTCAAATCGCGAGGCTCACGAAATCAAAACAGAACATGGGTTCAGTCATTCATTATGCGTGTTTACGGATTGGTCAAGTTAAAAACAATAACTTATTATATGATATTTTTTCAAGTCAACAAACTGCGTCTCTTGACGCAATTAATGAAAAACTTTGATGCCGCAGAACACAGCGCTGTCCACACTATACCCTTGTCAAGTGTCATATATCAGGTTGACGTTGAGCAGTTCCAACAAAGGCTCTATTTTTTATCTGTTCAATAAACCTGCCGCACATTTCGGTTTGTGTGATCGAGCTATGCAATTGATTAAGGTTAGTTTAAGATAATAACCAAACAAGTCTTCACGAAGTTGGTATTACATTACACACTAGTGCGAAATGGCTCCGAAGTGTTTCGGGTCGGACTGTGCTGATAATTACACGCCCGACTGACGTGATTTCTGGATATTGTATGGATAGCATTTTGTTTAGGTTGAACAGAGGCAGATATATTCATGGCATTGCGTTGTTAGACAAACACTATCAGTAGCTAACCAAAAAACTATTCATATTGAAATAATGTTTGTCTGACTAGCAGACAAAAATAGACGAACAATGCACCGCACGGAGTCCAGACAATCGTTATCCTATATGCCTGACAATGATGATATGAAACAGCCCGTTACTTTTATACTGAGTATAGTAAAGTTTGGAACATTGTTTAAACGTGGCGCCACCGTATCGTTTTAGCAAAACAAAAACACGTTTTCCCCAAAACTTGGTTATTTAATAAAACTGCAGTAGCGTCTAAATACGATATGACAAAACACACAAAGGGTGGGACATATATATATATATATTATTACCTTTGCTACAGACCTTTTTCTAAACACAACAGCGCCGATTGCGAGTGGGTGGAATAGATGCCAACCCCTGTCGACTGGATTCTTGTAAAATTGGCAACTCTGTCTATAGTCTGGTCAAGTCCAGGCGTTTAAGAACTGTGCAAGCTTTACTGTGGCTTTGACAATATTAACACATTAATTAAATGACATCACATACGAGATCAAAGGCGTGACTATGTCTACAAATAAGGACCTAGCGGAACTTGAGCTAATGTTAAACAAGTGCTGGCGATGCATGAGCGCTTCCTAAAAAGCATCTTGAAGGATCTTATTAAGTTCACCTCTTCCGTTACTTGTTGTTGGGAAATCAAGGTTTGGTTGCGCGAGCAATATCCCTGCACAATAACAAACCAATGGGGGTCTTGACTTTTGGGGTTAGAATATAAAACTAAACAAAACAAGCATATCGTTGAAAGTTTTGTTTCGATGTTTTTTATTTTTGTTCTCACCATGGGGTTTGCTCACGTGGTTACCTGTTGATGACGTATATATAAACACGATGGGTCATGCTGTTGGCCATATGGCACGCTCACCGCGTTACGTAGTGAGCGTGCCATTGAGCGCTCTGGCATGGTTTCGGTGTCCCACAATATGTTATATATATATTGTATTGCAATATCCCACAATATTATACTATACAGCTTATATACATATACATATACATACACATACACATACACATACATATGATACTTTCAGCCAATACGAAAATATGTGTTGGGTAAGGCAAGGTCAAACATTTTAAGAAATGTGATCACTTCTAATAAGGAACCGCGCAGGACAAGCAAAAAACACTTCACTGTTTTTAACCTATGAGTAGGGGCCAAAATTGTGTGGTATTTCAACGCCATGCAAGCATTGATGTGTGAGAAACCTGTAGGGGTCTACCGGGAACCCGCGAACACCCCCACTCCGGACGGGTTGTTCCCACTGATCTGGTTATTCCTCGAACATCCCGGGATCCGCTACCTGTCCCACATCATTGATGCCTCGATCGCTTTGAATTTCGTGCCTTGCTTTCAAAATGCGGTAATCATGCATTTTAGGAAGAACGTTTTGAAGGAAAAACAGCAAGTACAACAAATTTAACTACCTAGTGTTGTCAGATTCCAAAAAAGGAATCTGTCATTTCTGTAAAATATTATATTGCGCACATTAACAGCGCAACAGAAAAGTGATTTGGTCTCATAGTTATGCTTCTTCAAACTGTTTGGTCTTATTTATGGTTCTAAGTAAAATGGTTTCTAAACAATATTGTTCTTTGCTTTGTTTATGAACGTGTATATGCAACTATATTAAATGCTCAAAATAAATATAGTCCTACGATATTAAATAGTCAAATATAGTCCTATGTGCCCCCAAGTAACAGCCCTGGCTATACCGCGCTTGATACAATACACAACATCCATGGCAATATTTTTTTGTTGTTATGACTTTCGTATTTTCATTTAATTTTCATATTTTTTTTCTGGATTGTTAATGAATTTTTAAATATTTCTTATCGCTTATTTAGATAGGTTTATTGTTTGTTCCGCTCTACGACTGTTTTTAATGATATTATAAATTATCGAAGTTCCCGGAACACTGATTAGGGATGTTATCTTCACTGTCTGATGCCTTGATCACCGTCTGCTGCAAAGATAAATATGTTAATCAAACCCATTTTCGTTAATACAAAGTACCGTGGCTTATGAATATAATTTGTATATTTACAGACAGATATGCGAGGACAAAATGACAAAAATACAAAGATAGGACACGCGCCACTTTTTGAAGGTGTAAAAACGAGGACAGTTTATAGTTTGTGACGAAGTGAGTAATTTATTATTTATTATTAATTTTCAGTTAGATCTTGTTAGATCTTCACAGGTTTTTATAGTAAAAGTTTGGGTGCTGCGTAGGCAGTATAAAAAACAATATCAAACAGCGAAAAGGTGGTAAACTGCCAAATGTGTGGAAAGTTTTGCGTTTCGAGCGAAGGCCACTTATCAGAGCGCCGGAACTGAGGTTCGAAAGGTTCAGCGTTATTAAATTTTAGCTCACCCCAGTACATCTGTGAAATTATTTGTGAATATCAATTTAAATTTTCATGAATTTAAATTTGTGGTTAGAAACTTAGCTCATATAGATCGATTAGTATGTGGGTCGGGGTCCCAGACTAGACAGGCGTAGACTAATTGAAGTGCTTCTGCGAATCTTGGGTGAATATTTCTCAAAAATCTAAAAAGGATTTACTTTGACCCCAAGACGCAACTTTTTGCGAGGCCGATCCCTCGCGTACGTACACTGGTCGCGCATGCGTTCATGCGCAAAAGTGTGAAAGTTTCCAGCTGCGCAAACACTGTAAACAAGGCCGAATTAGTTGTAAAAAACTTTATGGAGATTGTTTTGAACCGTGTAGCAACAACGTCAATTGCTTCCCAATCCGTTGTTAGGGCACACATGATTAATTAGTCATGACCAACAAACGAGAACAGCAAAGAAACATTGGTTGGGTCACAGAAGCGAAGCAACCGCAGATTATTTGTGAGCTTTGGCGTTGAGAACATGGCATCAGAGAACTTCAAGGTAAGGTCATTTGTATTGGTGATCTTTGCTCACAATCACTATGTTTATATTTTACCACAATTATATATTTCTAATGTGTGTACGCATCAACACCACATCATCTATTATTATGTAATACGACTAT
>JAOBAZ010095443.1:0-11615 GCA_026546875.1 Pteroeides caledonicum | reverse complement strand
GTAAAGTAAGTTATTAAATAATTTTAAGATTTCTTTCATTTGCGACGATAAAAAAATATATTGCCATATCCCTTTAATACTAGCTGTCATGGACATTGCTTAACCAATGTTTAAAATTGATACCATGCTACAAAATCAGTCAAGTTTCTGCACTTAGAATGGAGTTGACAACCAACTGCCCAGTCTCATTATTTTTGACATTCTGTGTATTTTCTTTGCCATTTATCATCCATAGCACATGCAAAAAATGTTTGTTATGGTAAAATGCAATTGCAAAAAAATGTTTGTTATGGTGGAATACAGTACAATTGTAGTGTCCAAAAGTGAAAAACAACCTATACTTGATCAAAAGCTGAATATAGCTAAAAAGTGGATTATGAAAATGTTGGTAAAAGTAATTTACTGTGTCTTCTGAAGGGGTACAAAAGTGATTAACTTATTAAGGTGTCCTGTTGTGGATGTCATGGTGTTCATAATAATTTAGTATTATCTAAAATATAAATAATAGTAGATAATGTCTAAGATACAGACTCTGTTTTATTGGTAGTGTGTATAAGTTCTTTCTTAATTTGATATTGTGTACCAGTAAATACCAGTATGTGTAAGCCAATATATGATAGTCTGCAAAAACTTTTTGCATTATTACAAATTGTCATGCAATCACTATTAATAACTGAATGTTAATGTTTTTATTAATTCTGATACAAAATTCAAATACAATACAACCAAAGGCAAAATCCTTAATACAGTTTTATCAAAAAATAAAGACTAAACTTTATACTGTATAGTTTTATGGTCAACAATATACATAAGCACTGATGCAGTGATGGTATTGCTGTCACAAGCAGTAAATGTTGCTATATAAATAAAAAAAATAATAAAATATAAACAACCAGAAATCAGTTTATTTTTTTGACCTGCTGTGTTTACCGTAATAACTGATTCCATTTGTCACGTACATGAATGTATTGACAAAACGCTTCGTCAGGCACCAACAGAGAAACATGAAATTTTAATGGAAGGGTAAAACTTAAGCACACAGTCTAGATATGTGTTGTATTTTGATCATTTAATTTAAAGACAAAGATTTAAGTACCTAATATGAACGGGTTTGGGAATTGGCTTACCAGAATAAAAGTAATCATTGTCTTTGATTCGTTCTTTAGAAAATAAATAGTTTTATTGTTATTCATTGTTGTAATCAACGAACCACAAAGGCAAAGCCTGTTCATATACTAGGTACGTGGCGACCCTAAATGGTTGATACTTGATAATAATGATCGTTATTTTCAAGCGCAAAAAGCAAGGAAGATAAGTGTTCAATACTAAAGAGATGTACTCACCTCAAGTTCCTGTTTCTTTTCGCACGAGGGCTGGAAAGTTTTCTACTGCCAAGTTCATTTGCCTTATATTTCTCAAGTCTGTAGTTCGAAATTGTCACGCCATTGTCACGACCCGGAATATATAGTCAATTGCAAATTCGGCACTCTATTAGATAAGCCAAAAGTCGTCGCAAAACGTGCAAAAACAAGCTTAATGTTAGCACGGTTATCGTGAGGCAAATAAAATTCCCTTTACATGTGGTATTGTTGTGACCTTCCACTTTTATATCACTGTGTCTAAAAACAATTTCATGGCTTTTTGTGGGAGAAATCGATTGCCGAAAAAAGCGGAAGTAGAATTTGTCTGTGTTGCTTGTCGGCCAAAACTAATCTAATTTTACTGCAAACATACTATTTACGATTATTACACCAAGGTATAGCTAAAACATATAATAGAATTACACAACAAGCTTTGGCTTCTTCAAGAACTCGGAATTCAATTTGGTTAATTCACTTCCAGGGACCAAAAATTTTTTTGACGTTGCGGAAAGCATGGGCTCTATCGGACGCCTTCACTTGTCGAAAAAATGGCTATAATTCCTTTATTAATCCTTACTTTTCACTCGGACAAACGGTAAGCATATTTTTTCATTGTAATAAACAACATATCAAATTTTAGTTTTTTACTAAACTTCCCCTTTACGCTGGGCTTTGATATTTATCTTAAGACTACGGTTCCTGCCTGGCAAATCCACGTTGTGGTTTTTAGCAGTTCGATCAGTTCCCCCGCACAGGGATTCCATTTGGGTTTTATTATTCAAGTGACCAACCTCTGGAGGCTTAAAGTAAAGACGACTAGTTTACTTGCAAAGATTTTATTGTTGGTTTCATGTTTACTTTCTTTTCACGAAATTCCGTATATTCTGTTTGGCGTTTGAGAACGTCTGGCGAACTTTTACCGGCTTCTTTTGAAACTTGTCGACTCGCTTGAATATGAATTTTCCCTCTTATCGTTTTTTAGCTATTTTGAGCAGAATATGGCAGTGAAATATCACGTTGAGTCAGAGCGAGCACAGAAGCACTACGATTTTAAAGGGGGCTAAAAATTACTTGGACTCAATGACGTCAAAATTACCGCTGATGTGATTTCTGCTCCTGCGTTGAAAAAAAACGGGCAAGCGGGTTTTGGATGTTTACCTAGATTTTTTCAAAAAATACATCGAATTGAAATGAATGACTTAAAATACGTTGCATTTCCTCCTATTTTGAACAACATATCAAATTTTTATTTTTCGCCGAAGTTCCCCTTGATGTCCTGTTTCGAATGTCATGGTGTTCACAATAATTTATTATTATGGCCTAAAATATAAATAATAGCAGATAATGTCTAAACAGACTCTGTTTTATTGATAGTGTGTATATGTTCCCCCTTCACTTGATATCATGTACAATACCAGCATATGTAAGTGATCAATATAACAAGCGAAGATTTCGTTCTTAGCCAATCAGCGTTTTTGTTTACATTTTCGCTCTGGCCCAATCAGAATTCAAGAATTGAAGATAAACACACGGAGAGAGAATAGTGCCCTATCTTCCGTCTAACGCCTCCGTATCATTCAATTTTTCTTTTCCCACTTCAAATCGAGAAAATTCTGATAAAGTATTCTTTTATCTTAAAATCCCTCGTGGATTTTTAAACTTCGATCCAGAACGCAAAATATCTGTTTGAAAAAGTTCCCTTAGGTCGTCATCTGTGCCCAAATAAAGGCTTAGAAATGACATTCCGTTGCACATATCGCAAGGCTAAATAATTTTATGATGATAGGGTACATAAAAGCCTGTAAATAGCTATGACGTCATTAAAATGGAATGACAGAAATATTAACTTGTTAATCTGATGCAAAACCAATATAAAAGTTATTTTGTGTCGACAATACTACAAAGACCCTTTTGAGTCTTCTGCAAAGTTGCAGTTGTATACTTCCAAGATGTTAGTCAATAACAGTTTTATTACTCAATCAGGTGTGTAAGTCGTTGCAAGTTTTGAAAGAAAAGAAGAGTAATAAAAAGTTAGTTGATAGTCAGTTGTATTTTTTGCGGTCTTCTGTGATTAGAAAAAAGTGAACTTTGAAACTTGCTGTGTAATATGACGTATACAGAACCTTTCTAGCTTCATTCATTGTCGCTGTCTTCCTCATCTTCAGAGGCAGTTGAATCGTCGCTGACAGACAACTGGTTTGTATCTTCTTTTCCATTTGAGCAACCGACACATTTGCAAGGACTTGTGCAACACAAATTTGCTTTCATGCACGAACAGCGATTAGTAGCACAGCCTTTTTGCAGGTGCACTCGATGTTCTCCAATATTGCCTCTGGCGCCGAAAGTAGATCCATCCAATCTATACCGACATTGCCGTCATTATCGACTAACCATCCATGGTTCGTAATAGCGTGATAGTCCACCATGGCATTCAATGCGTTTTGCCAAATTGCCGCTTCCCGGGCAGATCGTTGAATGTACTTAACCAAAGCATCTTTTGTACACGGCATTTCATTGACGCATATCTTCCAAGACCGAAAATTTTCAATCTCGCCTCGTTAACGTTGCTTGAGGTTGACTGTTTGTATAAGCAGCACACAAATACCTCTAGCGCAATAATGTCTGGGCTCGGTTTAAACACGAAACTAAAAAATCTAATTCATGGATTTTGAAAATTTCACAAAACAGTATGGAGCCACCTTAACACTTTATAATACCGTTTCATTAACCCGTTCGCGGCGCAGGTCACTTTTTTACTATGTGGCTAACACCAAAAAATTACATAAACAAAAATATGCAAACTGCAATTCAGTCAGAATATCATTTTTGTTTACTTGATGTATACTTACCAGAACAAACAAATCTGATTCTTTCTCACAAATTATGCATCTTGGATAAAGAACATTAGATGATTTTGTAGCTACAGTCTTGTCTTGTCAGCTTGGCCCAATGATAGACGCGTTAACTTTTTTCCGGTTGACTCTGCATTTCATTTCCATTGTCTGTTTTACGCTTATAATAGTTTAAATGGCAATACCATTGCAGATTAGCACAATCAAAATCGTTCTTTGAAAGAAGCTCGTCAATATCTTCATCCGTAAAAAAAAACATATGATTTTCGACATATATCCGATTTCTCACCTTCAAGTTTCAACCATTAAGTTTCAATCATCAACCATGGCAACTTATAAATTTTAATAAACGCTGATTGTTAACTTGAGTTAGCGACTGTGAAACATCATTAAAGTGAATAAAACATTTAGACAATTTTAAGTTTTTAATATCGGCCATGTTTTTTTAAAACCTGCGGCCTTCTTTTTGAGTTACTTCATTTCCCGAATACAGGCAAACGATTGCATTACCATGGTGATACCGAGCAAAATACAAAATGGTGGCCATTGTGAGTGGGTACATTTTATACAACTTTGGTATTGATTTTCTACCTATTGGGCACAGTTGCGAACGGGGAGTAGGCATTTATGAGCACGGAGGACGTAAGTACACGAATTATTTAGCCTTGAAAGATGTGCAAAGAACTTGAACGATAGGATTGGACAAGTGGCGCGGTGCATCTTAAAACTGACTACATGAACATTAAATACCTTGTATCTTGACCAATATTTGTACAGTTTATATATTTAATAGCGGCATTACCAATATGTAAAGACTACATATTAATACCTGTCTCCGGAAGTGCGTGAGCATGGAAAAGTAATTCAAAATTACAAAATCATCCTCAGAGACATGTAAATATTTTTCAATATTTGTCCAACACTGTTATTGAAACAAAGAGAAATCGTTGCCTCGAGCGAGAATCGAACTCACACCTTCAGGTTTCTAGACCGCCCCTCTACCCATTAAGCTATCAAGCCAACGGGGGATTGGTGGTGAGTATATTCTATATAAAAGCACGAAACAATTTCGCGACGACTCGACGCTTGCCATGGATGACTTACAGTGTTTAAATTTTATTATAGAATCATCCTCAGAGACATGTAAATATTTTTCAATATTTGTCTAACACTGTTAATGAGACAACGAAAAATCGTTGCCTCGAGCGAAAGTCGAACTCACACCTTCGGGTTTCTAGACCACCGCTCTACCCATTAAGCTATCGAGCCAACGGGGATTGATGCGGAGTATATTTTACTTACGTGTACGAAATATTTTTGCGACCACTCAACGCTTGCCATGGATGACTTACAGTGTTTCAACTCTATTACAGAATCATCCCCTGAGACATGGAAATATTTTTCAATATTTGCCTAACACTGTTATTGAAACAGCGAAAAATCGTTTTCTCGAGCAGGAATCGTACTCACATCTCCGGGTTTCTAGACCACCGCTCTACCCATTAAGCTATCGAGTCAACGGGGTTTGGCGGTGAGTATATTCTATTTAAGTGCACGAAATATTTTCGCGACAACTCAACCCTTGCCATGGATGTAATAGTATTGAACCACTGTGTTGCGAATGCGTTATGGAACGCGGGTACCATCACAACACCACAAATTTTTTTAAATTTATTATTAAGTATATCACAATAGGAGGAATCAGAATACAAGGATTGTCTCTCGAAGTCTCGTTGCAATTATTTCGAGCAACTAGTTTATTTTTTAACTCTACACTCTACTAAAACCATTTCAATTAATTATTTGACGTAATTCTCAATAGGATTATAATTAAATGGATTTACCACCTATTTCCAACGCTCTCCCCCGCCCCATATACCTTCTTCTCGAAGTATATGTTGCCTGCAGACTGTTCCAGGCTTGTTAACGTAACTAAAAGGAACAATAATTCAGTTAATGTCATTAAATCTGAAAGTGCATATATATAACTCTGCTTGGTTTGCTAAGCATCTTGTGCGGTCACGTGGAGGCGCACTCGTGCAAGCTCAGCAGCTTGTCTTCTTGGCCGAAACTCCGGGGTTTCGGCGTTCAGTGCATCTTGCGTTTGTTTTCGTATACCTTCGTTCTCTACGTCACAACTCAGCTCCAAAGGGTAAAGGTGCTGCACCGGTCTTTCCATATATTATTTTCAAGCTCAAAGCTTCACAGCCCGAACCACGCCGTCCTTGCCTTCGTGTAGCTCGTGCACGATATCCAGGGGCCACTCGCCTCTATTTCGTTCATCTGACTGGATCATAACGACATCTCCAACTGCTAACGACAATGCTTTACCATTCTTCCGAACATATGTTTCCGCAACCCACGTCTATATTCTCGTGTACATCTCTTCCACACTGCGTCTTTACACCGATTTAAGAATTTTGCTCTCTTTCGCAGGCACTTCTCTTGTTCATGGTGTGCGGCTATGCTGGTAAAATGGTGTTGTTGCTCAACGTTGTCATGAATGGTGGTGTTGTTCAAAGTTCTCATGAACTCTTTCGTCTCCATCGTTGATGTCAGCTCGAAGTCGACGGCTCTAGATAGGCTACAAGAATACAAGACTATGTAAGCCTTACCTTCTTTTGCAGCTTTCTTGCAATAACTGAGCGGGCCGGCGCAGTCGACGCAAGTAACTTGGAAAACATGATCTCCCTCGGTTCGATCTTGCGGCAGTCTTCCTGCCGTAGTCTAGGGACCCAGAACAATGGTCACTCCGACTCCCCCGTGTAAAGAGCACCGATGGGCTTGTTGGACCATCTTCTCGGTAAAGTGATGCGAGTCAGGTAGGTAAATAGGACAGTGTCCTTGTATGCGACCCCGGCATTCTAGAACTCCTACTGCGTTTTCTTGCAAGTTCAAAGTTTCTCTGTTTTTGTCAAGATCACAATTGGCTTCTGCACGTTTCACCCAGAACACTCGCTGATGGTCAATTTCATCCGTTGTTAATGGCCCTTTATCTGCGCTGGCAATTCGATCGTTGGATGCCCTGACATTTCGGATAAATCTCGCTACCTAGGCACATATCCTTAGGGTTTTCCATAGGTCAAACTTTGATAGATGGTTAAACCCACCTTCCACTGCTACTGCAAAAACGTTTTCCAAGCAGAAGGATCTTAGAGCGCCGCGGTCTTCCTCTTTAATTCTCACTTGGAGGAACGCCTTTCGAATATCCGCTGTTAGGCCACGGCATGAAACCGCCCACACGCCAACACCTTCCACAACTTGTTTTGAAGTGCAGGTCCCATATCCAGACACTCGTTTAAAGAAGGTGCTGAATCGTGCGCTCGCGCGAAAGCATCATAAACTATTCGGACTTTCGTAGTTTCCGCGCTTTGTCGAATTACTGGCTTATGCGGTGTGTAAAACTCCGTTCCTTTCGCCAAGCTATTAGCTGGTCTCTTAACTGCTTTTGCATCACAGCATCATAATCATCTAGCATGCTGATCTTTTTTATTCGCTTCACTAGGGAACCCAGTTGTTTTATGCTACCACTCTCGTTGTTTGGTAGAGGAGGGTGACCTCCATTTCAAGATAGCCCGGTTTCGTACCAACCTTCGGGACTGCGATTTAACTGCTCTAAGAATTCATCGTATACTATACTCTGATCATCACCCGGCCTGTCTTCTAACCCAAGGACATGTAATCGAGACAACTGTTCATAGTCAAGGGTTACGTTTCGTGCAAGCAACGCGCTTCCCAGGTTAGTTTCGTGTCCCATGGACATAATTGTCCAACCCAATTTCTTGCGTTCAGCTACTGGCTCCCCCAGGGCCCCAACTCTGGTTTTGTGAGGTTTTAATTCTTGCGTACTCGCTAGCACCTAAAATAACATGCACTGGGAATGAAGTCTCCGTGTCGACGTCTTCTATTTCAACACCTTTCAAATGAGGATATCTGGCAATGATGTTGGCATAATGAGGGTTATCAAGCGACAGCAGCTCCCCCCCGTCAATTCTTGTCACACAGAAAGGGATAACGAATTTCCCTTTGGTATCGCTTACTCTCCTGCTGCGTGATTTTGTGCGACACGTCATTGCAGTAAAAACATCTCTTGCACAAAATGTTTTCTTTGCGTGAATAAAAACTTCTAGCGGAACGGGGTAGTGCCTTATTTTCTTGCGATCTGCTGCTCTCTATAGGGTGGATTCCTTTCCATGTGCGCAGGGCCGTTATAAGCTTAGGAAAATCCCACGATTGCCAACCAGGACTCCCCTCACCAGGTCTGCTTTGATACCCTCCAACTTGTTAAGAACTGTACTGACTATACCTAAAATATCTTTAAGTTTACCGAGGCTCTCTAGTGCCTGTACATTGTACATCAAGGTATGATAAAAATGATGGATCCTTTTAGGTGTAGTGCCGTTAATTACTGGCAAACTCAAAATGTTCTCTAAATAGGCATTAACAATGTCACCTACGTTCCCATACTCGGTTTCCAAAATGGTCGTTGCTCGCTCGTATCCTCGTATCCCTATGGTTAAAGGCAGTCCATCGATGATTTCTCTCACATTTGGTTCAACATATTTCTTCAAATACGCGAATTTTGTAACTGGTGATATGCTTGTCGAATCTATTTCGGCGACGAACGTATTCCAAATGGACAACCACTTCTCACGACGTCCATCAAATGTAGTTATAACCAACTTCGGCAGTTTAACATGCCCCGTCTCTGATGTTTTGGTTTCGTATTTCTTTTTTAATTCAAATTTTTTTTCTCTTTGGTTTTTTTTTCGAATCTCAACTACCCCTCCGTTTGTTTCGCAATTAATTCATCTTCCTTCGCTTGTTTTTCACGCGATCGCTTCGTCGCATCATCATCTAAGTATTGTTGCAAGGTGATAATCACAAGGTCCGCTACATCTGTTTTCGTCTCTATCTCGACGCTCCAAGCCGAAATCTCCTCGGCCTTGTCTCCTCTCTCGATTTTGATTTGTTTCACTTCTGTTCTAAGTTGCTCAATCTCAGTCACGATTTTCCTTATGGTTTCAATATCGCTTGATTTTCTCCACATTCCCTTTCGCCACGATACCCTTTGACTTGTTTACATTAAGCACCAATAACTATAGCTTCGGTACTAGTTTATCTATAATCTCGCTGTAAACTTGGTACGTTCGATTATCCCGTCGGAGGTGCCATTGTGTTGCGAATGGGTAAAATGGTGCCATGTCCCAACAAGAAATAATCCCGCCGACGTGGAGAGCAGAAGAAGCGATATCGATGGCATTCCAAAGCTGTGGTGGGATGGACTTGCCTGGTTACCAAGCCCAGATAAATGGCCATTAAACCCAACAATCGAAGCCAGCGTGGAATCTGAGAAGGAAGCTAAACCAATCAAGCAAGTGTTTGAAATAGCAATGAATGAGGAAGGCTGGTTTAACCATCTTCTATTAAAGTTTGGCCAATGGAAAACCCTAAGGATATGTGCCTGGGTAGCGAGATTTATCCGAAATGTCAGGGCATCCAACGATCGAATTGCCAGCGCAGATAAAGAAACTTTGAACTTGCAAGAAAACGCAGAAGGAGTTCTAGAATGCCGGGGTCGCATACAAAAACACTTTCCTATTTACCTACCTGACTCGCATCAGTTTACAAAGATTGTCCAGCAAGCCCATCAGCGCACTTTACACGGGGGAGTGGGACTGATGATGGCAAAAGTTCGTGAGAGGTTCTGGGTCCCGAGACTACGGCGATTGGTAAAACATCAAATTAAGTACTCCCACGGTTCTCACAGATTACGAGCCGTTGCTGTGAGCAAACCAGCACCAGGAAGACTGCCGCAAGATCGAACCGAGCGAGATCATGCTTCCGGCCCGCTCAGTTATCGCAAGAAAGCTGGAAAAGAAAGTATAGCTTACATAGGCAAGAAAGCTGGAAAAGAAGGTATAGCTTACATAGTTTTGCATTCTTGTAGCCTATCTAGGGCCGTCCACCTCAAGCTGACATCAACGATGAAGACGAAAGAGTTAGTGACAACTTTGAAACGGTTCATAGCACGTAGAGGGAGACCTACCAAGGTTTATTCCCATAATGGGCGTACGTTCGTTGGAGCGGCACGATGGATTCATGATTATCTCGCCTCTCAAGGTATTAAATGGCAGTTCAACCTAAGTCGCACCTTATGGTGGGGCGGGCAATTCGAACGTCTTGTAGCTTCAGTAAAGAACTCCCTTTATAAAACAGTCGGCAAGGGGCAGCTGGCGAGGTCTTGAAGAAGCCCTACTAGACATAGAAATGACGTTAAACCACAGGCCTTTGAGCTACGTTGAAGATGGCCCTGAGTTGCCGATCCTGACCCCAAGTTTCCTGATGGTTGCCAACACCACCATTCTACCAGAAACGACCGCATGCCATCGAAAGTGAGCAAAATTCTTAAATCGGTGTAAAGACGCAGTGTGAAAGAGATGGACACGAGAATATATTCGTGGGTTGCGGGAACGACATGTTCAGAAGAAAGGTAAACGAAATAGAGGGGAGTGCCCCTGGGATTCGTACACGAACTATACGAAGGCAAGGACGGCGTGGTTCGGGCTGAGAAGCTTCGAGGTGGAAAATCATATATGGCAAGACCTGTGCAGCACCTTTATCCTTTGGAGTGAGTTGTGACGTAGAGAACGAAGGTATACGAGAACAAACGCAAGATGTACTGAACGCCAAAGCCCCGGAGTTTTGCCCAAGAAGACAAGCTCCTGAACTTGCACGAGTGCGCCTCCACGTGACCGCACAAAACGTTTAGCAAGCTAAGCAGAGTTATATATACGCACTTTCTGATTTAATGACATTAACTGAATTATTGTTCCTTTTAGTTACGTTAACAAGCCTGAAACAGTCTACAGGTAACATATACCTCGAGAGCGAGGTATATGGGGGAAAGTGTTGGAAACAGGTGGTAAATCCATTTAGCTATAATCCGATTTAGAATTACGTCAAATAATTAATTGAAATGGTTTTAGAGTGTAGAGTTAAAAAATAGACATGTTGCACGCAGTAACCGCAACGAGACTTCGAGAGATAAACCTTGTATCGTGACTGCTGCTATTGTGATATTACTTAATAATAAATTTAAAACATTTTCTGATATGTTGTGATGGTAGCCGCGTTCCATAAGGCATTCGCAACAATTGTAAGTCATCCATGGCAAGAGTTAAGTCGTCGCAAAAATATTTCGCGCACTTAAAGAGAATATACTCACCACCAATCCCCGTTGCCTCGCTAGCTTAATGGGTAAAGCGGCGGTCTAGAAACGCGAAGGTGTGAGTTCGATTCTTGCTCGAGGCAACGATTTTTCCTTGTCTCAATAACAGTGTTAGACAAATATTGAAAAATATTTACATGTCTCTGAGGATGATTCTGTAATAGAATTGAA
>JAOBAZ010095332.1:0-11615 GCA_026546875.1 Pteroeides caledonicum | reverse complement strand
AAGCAAGCAAGCAAGCAAGCAAGCAAGCAAGCAAGCAAGCAAGCAAGCAAGCAAGCAAGCAAGCAAGCAGGCAAGCAGGCAAGCAGGCAAGCAAGAAAGCAAGCAAACAAACAAACAAACATGCAGACAAGAAAGCAAACAAGCAGGCAAGCAACTAAGTGAGCAAGCTAGCAAGCAAATAAACAAATAAAAAAACAAGTAAGCGAGGCACACTAGCTAGGAAGCTCCAGTAGGAAGAAAGAAATGAACGTAGAGACAGATGTATTGGCGTACCCAAACGTACAAAATGAGGGAACATGTGTGAGGATAGATCAGTGATAAAATAACTCGAAAAGAAAAAGAACATCTATAACAATTTTACAAACAAAGATCTATTTTGTTTTTAAGATTGAGTCTTCAGATTATGTGAAACTTCAAAGCCTGTCTTCGTTGTTACAAAAAATATCTAATGAACATGTTGAAGAGGAGGTGAGAGAACTAGCGAATGATCTGCATGTCGTCATCCTCACACAAGGAGCTGTTTGGTCAGAAAAAATTAAAAAATCAGAAAATTCTGTTCAAGCGGACGTCTCGTCCGTAGACAGTCAACAATCAAGTATCTCAAAGGATGAACAGCTTGGGTCTAGTGTAGCAGAATCAGCTGATTTTGATATAGCGTTGGAGCAGTTGTGTGACCCACTTCTGCCTGCACGTGGTCACGCCTTAATGAAACTTGCGAGTCTTTTGAAGGCTAAGAATGCAAAAGCTGTGGAGAAAATTGATATTTTGTTGAAGACGTTCCAAGATAGTCTAATACACGATGATAGTTATATTTATCTGGCCGCCATTGAAGGTCTGGTTGCTGCAGCGGATGTGAAAACAGCCGAGGTTATTCCTTATTTGGTGCAAGAGTTTGTCACGTGTCAAGGAAAAGAGTTGAAGAATGAAAAGTTGAAAGGTAAAATTACACACACACACACACACACACACACACACACACACACACACACACACACACACACACACACACACACACACACACACGTCATTCTAAAAGTGGCCTATTAAAATTACATCAAATTGCACATAGTGTGTATGTGTTGGAGTATTAATCTTGGAACATGAGAAATCTAGGAATTAGATCATCGCAAATAGGTCTACTACCGGTATCGTGTCACCAATTAGTAATTGTCAAAAAGTGCTAATATTGCCTTCTTTTAGTGACTAAACCAGACCGTCAGCTCCCCAGAAGATCAGCTACAACTCGAATGAAACTTGGTGAAGCTCTTTTACGAGCAACAAAAAGATGTGGTGATTTAACTCCACATTATTTTAAAATATTGGTTCAGGCTTTTTTGGTTGGTGTTAAAGATGAGGAAAGTTTTATTCGTGCTAGTTGTTTATCCAACCTTGGCGAGGTTTGCCGTTTGGCACCACATTCCTTACCTTCAGTAATTCACGAGGTAAATGGGATACTCCTATTTATCACATACTTGTGCCACAATCACAGTCCAAACAAAACGTTAAAACGTTTCCCGTGATATAATGTCCCTGCTCAATTCTCCCCAATGTCTTTGTTACAGAAATATTGCAATCCATTAAATAAGCGAGTTCAGAATTGCGTTTGCGCATCCAAATGACGCGTTCTGCCTCGGGATAATAATTTCCATTTCA
Organism: Pteroeides caledonicum; assembly: GCA_026546875.1. NCBI lineage: Eukaryota > Metazoa > Cnidaria > Anthozoa > Scleralcyonacea > Pennatulidae > Pteroeides > Pteroeides caledonicum. Next base: position 9,962 of record JAOBAZ010095332.1, on the reverse strand, counting down.
ATACATTCTATTCAAATGGAAAATTTTATCCCGACGCAGAACGCGTCATTTGGATGCGCAATCGAAATTCCGAACTCGCTTATTCTCAAATGTTTACCATCGTACAGAGCCCTGCATATCTTCAGTATAGTTTGATATACTGAAGACACAAGTATATGATAAAAAGGTTATCATACTCGGGATGAGACGACATCAGTTTTATCGCTTTCAGGATGATATCACAAATTTGGTGATATCGTCCCACAAGCGATAAAACTGATATCGCCTCATCCCTGATATGATAACCTCTACACGTTATTATAGTGGAACTTTGCTCTAACCACAGAGTAGGGAATGAACTGAAGACCGACTAAGCCATGCATCGTGCCCCCGAATATTTTATGCAGTGTACTGACCAGAATAATGGCCGACGGACAAGTTTAACCTGTTTATTGGCTGTTTTCTTCATTAACATGCACTGTATTCTTCATTAACATGCACTTCATTAACATGCACTGTATTGACGGGACAGGATAACGGTGGACAGCATGCGTAATGCGATATGCACGAGGACACAAACTTCACAGGTTATAACGAAGACCCTGCTATAGCAAATGCCCCAACGAAAATCTGGGAATTATTATAGTAAAATCTGTGGAAGACATCGCCATTATTGCGAGATCCTCGTTATAGCCAAGTAACATCTCGTTACCGCGAGATAACGTCATAGCGGTCCTCCACTGTAGTACTAAAATCTTATCTGTGCCTAATGTGGCTACCATTGTGCAATTTGTGTTTCTGGTTTCGTCAAGATGGCTAAAGAGTGTTTTTTTGTAAAGAAGAAACTGATTTAATTGACTTTATTTACTACCTTCTAATTATCTTTAAGTTATTACTTTAATCTCAGTTCGTATTTCAATTTTAGATGTTCCATTGCGTTAGTTTGGTCTTAAAATGTGACAAAGCAAGCGAAGTTCGTCAAGCCGCTTCTTTGGTTATCACTCTTTCCTTCAAAGGACTGGGTAACAATTTAATCCAAGTAAGTATTGTGCTAACCAACACAACAAGAATATCGCAGAGCCATATACTTAGTTTCACTTTACGCTCGCAGTCTTTATACAATACTGCTCAGGAGTAACCTAATGAAAAACGCGTTCAGAACACGTCCTGACACGCGTTCTCAGTTCTTCGTTTAAGGCTTTTTTCCATTGCAGTCGCTTTGCCCGCGCGGGCGGAGCGTTATATTGTTTTCAAAAATATTTGAATTGCAAAGTTGATAAAAACAATTGAACGCTCCGCCCGCGCGAGCAAAGCGACTGCAGTGGAAAACATCCTTTATCGCGTTCGCGTTGGGAACGTGCTCCAGAATGCGTTCAAGAGCGCGTCAAGAAGCGCGTTAGGGACGCGATCGAGACAATGAGTTACATGTGAGAGGTACTGTAAAGCCAGCCCGACATGTTGATTCTACTATGCAAATTTCAAATCATTATCAATTGATGACAAAATGACAAACGTTGTTAAGTCTCGATAGCAAAGTGTTACCGTGCATACGGCAACATTTTTTTTGTTGAATTTGGTCGATTATACTTTTTAAGCTTATATGTTATACTTTTATATATTATACTTTTTAAGCCGAACTATTAGAAACCAGTCTAGTGAAGATTTTCTGCTCCTATGGACGTTCTTGTCGTTATTTAATTTTTCTCTGTTTGACGCCACTAGATTTTAAGGCGTGTTTCCACTGAGAAAAAAATCCACACGAACTGATATGTTCTTTTGCCTTTCGAAACCAGTGAAATGGAACTGGGAGAAATTTTTTGAATTTGGACAAAAGAAGTTTATTTCGAGCGAAAAATTTCCTCAGTGGAAACAAGCCTTTACTTATCAAGAGAAAAGCTCTTTCGATGAAAAGAAACCAGTGTTAGAGTAAATGGTTGAAGTCTAAAAAACATCATTTAATTTTAGATCTCGTCTTGTATCTTGCGTTTTAATATTTTATTTAATTTCTCTACCATGACAGGTTTTGGGTGATACCTTAAAGGATTTTTATCAATTACTGAAATTGGTAGAATCGACCGATTCCGACGAAACTACGCGACTCCAGTCACGGATTGCTTTGGGAGAATTGGACAAGGTCATGAAGGAACAATTGTTTCCAAAACAAGATTTAATAAAACACATTCATATCTTACCATAATTAAAACAGGGATGGCTAATTGAAGTTACACATGGAAATATTCCCTCAGCACGAAACAGGATTAGCAGTTACAGAAACAAAATAACAACAGAAACCAATTAAATTTCATCATGTTATTTTTAACACCAGTACTTAATTTTTGTAGTAAGTAAAAGTTAACACGATTATCAAAAGAAAAACTAAGAATTTACTGTAACAGCTCAAAGGAAGAAAAATCTTTACATAAATCGTAATACTAAAAAGTAATACTAAAAAAGTGTTTTTAGTATTACTTTTTCCCGCTTAGAAATGCAACACACGTAAACACGCATCTATATTTACATATTTGGATACGGCCTTTTTTTTCTCGCTTTCGAAGCCACAATTGTAATTTTAAACACGATTTAGACATATCCAAACCGGAAAGTCTTTAGGACTTCCTATGGGCATAACTGTATTTATTTTTTTTTGTTTTGCCTGTTATACCTACGATGTTTAAATGAAACAAATGTTTTGTTTTACACTAATTAATAAAAGTGTATTCAAATACGTTGTTTGTCGAGCTGTCACCCATTTATTACAACAAATGAATAAAAAGTCATTGCTGTATAAGCTACAGAAGATACTGTAGTGAGTTCTATTCTGCCTTTTTGTTCTCTCTTTGTTTTTGCGCTGAAAAAGAATATCATTTTTGTGTATAATTAGGTTTTTAAATCAAATTTTTTATTCTGTTTGTTCTTAGTTTGCCAATAAACCATTAATAATAAATAGACGAGTAGAGGAAATCTTTTAACACACAAGTACTACTTCGAGCTGAACATTATCTTGAGAAGTTTCTCTCGTTTCATGTGGATTTGTTTTAGAAATATCTTACAAGCAATACTTAACAACTAAATTTAATAACTGTATACACGTGACTGTAGTTATAACATTTATATATTTATCACTTCTACACTCGGAACAAAGGGGTTATATATATATGCTAGTGACCAAGCGAGACGTCAAGGCGAGTTCCATTCAAGCGAAAAAATAACTCGACCAGTATCCTTCTTTCCGGACCGAACAAGCTCAGTCAATAAACTATTTATTATGTGACTAAAAACGATCAAAAATTGTAATTCGTCACATTTGACCAATCAGCGTCTAGGATTTGTTATATTCACTTTGCGAAAGTACTAGTACGGGATATTATCATTAAAGGTAAGAATTCGCCGATTAGAGCACGCTGGAGTTTTAGAAGGTAAGAATACGCTGGTGCAAGAGTTGAAAAAAGTTAAGAAAACACTTGACTATTGTTCGTGTTTTCTTATCTTTTCTCAACTTTCGCAACACCCAGCGTGTTTAGATCAGACCATCCAAAATTCGCTAACTATTGGGTATTTCTTAACATATACAGACAGGAAAAAGGCTTCAAGTATGTGGATGACATATAGCTTTGTTACATACCTATGTTGTATCAGGACTGTAGTAGAGAATTGCTGAACAGTTAAAAATGTTGTGATATGACTCTTACTACGATCTATTAGCATTTTGTATACTATAAGAATATTATCAAACTCATTGGGAAGTTGGACTTGGTAACTGACCCTATATCGTGTGCCTTTTTAATGTCTGGGTAGTTCCAGGGATTACCTTTAGCTTTTTTTAACTCTTTCCCGACTGCGATTGACTTGTACTGATAAACGTAGCTTAATGCTAGGTGATTTGACTTGGCTAAGGTAGGGCTACAGTCCAGAAAGGGTTAAAAACTATCTCTTTCCCCACGGAAATTGACTCTTACTATTTTACGTTTTATTTGTCTATGGTAGAGCTACGGTCGTGAAGGGGTTAATACAAGTAGCATTTGATATAAGTTCTGTAGAACATCTTTGTCATAAGACATAACCATGCACGATAAGACATAACTATACACGACTAACGACTGCTGTTTCCGAATTGGATTTTGGTGTTATCATATAAGAAATCCCTACAGGAAACATAATGTTTCGAAAGATGCTCATCGATGCATTAATATTAACCAATCATTTCTCTACAAACTCATATTACATTCTCAAATAGCCTGCTGTGTTTAAATTAGCCTTCGTATATTTTTGCCATAATTGGAAACTTACTGTTATTACTTGGCTTTTTTTAAGTTGATAAGAGTTTTAAAAACGTGGAAGATGATATTACATTGGGCTCGACGAGCGTTTTTATGAGGTAAGTGATTATTCTGATCAACGTTTTTATCTCCGCTTAATTTAATCTCGACAATATTAACATAGAACAATGTTTAATCAAAATTTTTAATTCAAATGAATATACCGCGCAGAATATGACAGTTTTTATAATTGTTTTGAACTGGTACGAAAGATTGATAAAATTGTAACAACTTCATACTTAAGTTAAAATACCATGTGTACCTTTTTCTGAAGAAACAATATCGGCTGTTGAAGATCAAATTTTAAAGCATTTGTAATATTCTCAGCTGCTGTTATGACAAAATATTTATAAATAACGTTGGGAATATCTTCTCATTAAATGTCTTAACTAAATATGTTATTTAGTAAGAACTGGTGTTGGGAAAATGTTCAGTAAAAGTCCCATCGATCTCTCAGAGACAACTACCAATCAATTTTTCGACGTTTTTTTAAAGAAAAAGTGAGCCGAAGACTTTTTGTTATAGGAAAACGATTTATATTTATGGAAAACGATTTTTGTCTAAAACCCCGTAGACTTGTAATCACATTCTGTTAAAAGTGCTGAGATCAGTTTTCTTGACAGGGGGGCAACATCACACGACGAGAACCCCTTTCCTCGCTGTCCTCGTCGCATTGGGAACTCGTTAGAAATTATTTTATGCGGCTATGATACAAACTGAGCAATTGAAATGGTGGATTATAAATATGGTACGAATAAACGATATATTAAGAACTCAAAATGTCAGTTGAAAAGACTGGAACAATCTCCACTGTACTATGATTTATATTTCAATTTTGCTATATCACTGGTTTCATTGTATTTTTTTGTTAGTTAAGCTGTTCTTTCACGTGCATGTCAGTTCTAATTTCATGTTCGAATCTCGATTGCAACTTCCGTGTTCACCGCTTGTTTGGGTAAAACATTGGAATACTGAAAATCTCCGTACACAAACCCTCATCAACTTTCATCTTGTTTGATGATATGCGGACTCATTAATGTGTGTATTTATTTGAACAGGTGTAGACATTGTTTTCTACAACTTAGGATATTTCATCTTTGTCTCATTTCGATTTACAAACTTTTTAAACTGTATCATCTCATTTTATTTCGTTATTTTTCTTTCATTTTGTGAAGTTCCTCCAATTAATTATTCCAAACAAGTTTTCTCGCGTTTTTTTTCAGACGTTAGTCTGACCAATATTAGTCAGTGCTACATATGCAAACATTGCCGCAAGAGATGAACGAATAAAATGGAACCAGTTCAAGAAAATCTTGTGCATACGCAAGATATACCTTAGCTCCCAATTTTTAAGTATCAAGAAGTGTTACAATACAATCGTCTTTTTTCGATCAATGACATGAGAGCTCCTCATTGACAGTATTATAGTGTTACTGATCAACGAAAGGTTACACGATAGCACTACCTTTTAATAAAGACAGTCGTATATACATATAATGACCTCGTTGGAAGCAAATATATACGGTATATATACAGTGCAGCTGCACAAGACCTTCTTATTTAGAGAGCCTTATCAATGTTAAATTTGTCCTTGTCCATGTTTAAATGGCAAATAGGCAATGACATAATATTTTGTACCTGTTGATCTGATAATTGGTTAATCTGTAGCGAAACTAAAATTATACAAAATAATAAGCTAATTTTAAAAATAATAGTTAAATACAAAAGTATAAGTGTTCGCAAGCAATGTTTCATACACTGGACCCCATCAATGGTGGATTTAATCCTGTGAAACAATCTGAACTAGTTAAGAACAAATCAAACGATTCACCCTTTAATTTAGTAATTCAACAACATTTTCCAACCCTCAAACCCAACATTTATTAAGGAAGCACTACATCAAACTATCTTTAGAAACTTTCATCAAAATTCTCAATGATTCTAATTGCTATTGACGTTGAATAAAACAATGATGTCATCGTAGAACATGAACCAGGGTGGACTCACGTACGGATGCTTTGCCGGTGTATTTGTACTTTATTTGGAACCGGTAGGTTTACCAGCAAGGAAGTGCTACGGGGAAGACATTTTAGAAAGATATATTTTGTTCCTTGTTATGTCATTATAAACATGTGTAAAATCTTCTTAAAAATCTGAAGAAAGAGAGAGAGCGAAGTTGGTGAAAATATGAGATAAGTAAGATTGTAATTGTGTAAACATTTTCCTGTTGGTTACATTTATGTTTTCTTTATAATTTACGTTTCAAGCACGCTGATCAGTCGGCAACATGCATCATTCTCAAATTATCCCAACTCCGAAATGTAATTTTGGAGTTGGGATAATCGGCCTTTCATTCTGGCCGCGGGCATTTAAACCTTACAAAAGACGAAACTGAACTCAGTCTACTTGACAATACTCACCGTAAAACAAGAATAATTGTGCGGGACAACATTACACAGAAAGTATAAACGGTTAGCGACAAGCAAACCGGAAATCTCTTTATGTATTCAATAGAATAAATGACCGAATTGGTTTTCTACATCTATACTATACAACAAAAATATAGAATAGTTTAGTTAATGTACAACTTAAGCGGCCAACATTGGCTAAAATATAACTAAATAAAACCACTAGTGATAAAAAGACTAGAAATGCGATCGTATTGGCTCAATTATATATACTGTAAATATGACGAGTAGTGTCGTCGATTGTTTGCTTCTCAGTATTGGAATAACTGCTACGTATTATTAAACGCAAGAACGTTTACAATGTAGATAAAGTGGATGTTGTGAGGTATAAATAACAACTACTTGGTAACTACTTTGTTTCATAAAAATTGCCCCGAGAAATATCGAATGCTTGTTTCCACAAATGGCTTGTGATTTTGGTAAACTTGTCAGTTTGTGCAACCAAACATGCCAGTTTGGGCTACCAAAGAAAAATAGAAATGCCGGTTTTGAGATTTATATCCTCCATAAAGAAAGAGTGATTAGCCTTGAGACAGATTACGAGCGAAATAGGAGCGCATAGATACGCATTGACTTGTTAAGCCCCGTTTACACAAGCAATTTTTATGTGCCAATTTTTATTTGCTTGTGTATAAGATGAGGAAAAATGACCAATTTTTATAAAAATTGTTTTTTATAAAAATTGGTCAACTTTCTTCATCTGGACAAGCAAATAAAAATTATCACATAAAAATCGCCACATAAAAATTGCTCGTGTAAACAAGGCTTTACAAGTCGATGCATATATCTCTTGTTCTCTGTTTCTTTATTACGAGTATTGTTTTAAAATAATCATTCGTTACCTTAAATCTAAAAATGCATACTATCGTGTTTTCGGAGTGACTTTCAAATTTTGTAATCTATGTTATGTGACTTTCTCAACAGATTTTATGGCGTAATTATAAAGTGGCCATTTTTTGGAGTAAATGGCTAGTCCACTGTGTATCTTTCATCATTATATTGAGCTACAGGAAGTGCCATAGAATTGACCATTAAACAATTTAAGTAGAAAGTTTAAGTGTAAGCTCTTTTGTGGAGTTGATTCACCAGGCAGTATAATACTAAATTTGTACAGCGAATACTTTTATTGTTAGACAATGTTTTCATCTGAATAATCTAAACTTATTTTATTAAAACCTGCTGGTCGGACCTCATTTATTCATTTTGTAATTTATTATATTGGCCATTACTAATTTATTATCTTTTGTTTGTCTAGAATATTGCTTGTCTAAGATGTCGGTTTTCACACAAGTTCTCGTGAAGAAATATTACTCGTTCCATTCTTTTTTATTTCTTGTGTCTTTTTGCTGTATCTGGAGATCTTTAAAAGGTACAATTGAGATTTGTTTGAGAGGTGTACAGGAATACTTGATGGTAACACAACGAAATAGAGCGACTACTTCACAGCCAGATGATCTGAAAACACGAAAATGGACTGGCATTAATTGTCAAATAGAAACCATTTTTCGATCAAAACATCTAATTTTCTCTTGAAATATACTTTATTTCGTTCCCAAATTTATGACGGACTTATAATTTTGTTGAATAAACATAATTACTACGTTTCAGCAAATTTCATCATCGAAAAGCAAAGATATAAGGGACTAACAGCAACATGGATTTCTTTTCCCATGCTAGTTCCAGGCGTTTTGCTTATGGTCGGATCCGCCAGAGGTTATGAACTGGAGGTTTTTTATAAGCTGATATGGTTTGAGAGTAAAGCACGAATCAACTATAGTGTTCTATCAGTTATAGAAAACAAAAACAAATAATGGAATTGTTTGAGAGACGGAAGTATAGAACATCATAAAAACGCAGTATGTCGTTCCTTGCTATATATATCGTCGAATACTAACCACTAGCGTAGCCAATCAAATTACTGGTTTTGAATAGAACACTTATAGCTTCCTATTTTAACGATTTATTATCACAGATATTTCTTTCATGGGCACAGGGTTCCAGTTTATTCTTACATATACGTGTTATTTAAATGCAGATTACGGGATTTTGTCTCGACAATTATATTTATTTTGTTTGAAAGCTAAAATTTTAAAACTACACAACAACACATGTGAATTGTACACAATTATGTTAGTACCACAGTAAATTGGTACTTGTCTGACATGTAGCTTACCCCAATTTAATGTATTTTTTGAGCAAACCGATGCATCGAAGACCTACCAGCTTCCTGTACTCAAACTTCATTGTGTCCTGTGCACCTTTTATGAAGTTTAACCTTAGAATATTTGTGAAATTGGATTAATTGGAATTTTCTGTTTACTTTTTTAAAAAATTGTGAATGAGAAGTTAGTGCTGCTAGTAGTTAGCACCTAAATCTTGGCTCCACAATCCTTCATATGTATAGTGACCTAGTGTAATTAGGAGGTTCAATGATCCATTCTTATTAATTTCAACTTGTTCTCACTTAAATCCTTTTTCTTTTTATTTTTAGGTTGTACACCAGGTAATGACGACTTTTATTTGCCATTGTGTTTTTTAAAACGTCGTTGTCGCTAATTTTCGATTCCCTGTTAGAGTTTGTTTATCCCGCTTGGCGGTATAGCGTTTAGTTCCTTTGCCTTCCACCTCTGTGATCCGGGTTTTGATTCCTGCTCTAAGCAGTGATCTGATTAAAATATATCACCACAGTCACATGTGGGAAGAGTGCTTCCAGTTTGACTCTGCCAAACATAACAGGTTTTCTCTGGGTGTACTCCAGTTTCCTGCTGTAGTAACACTGGAGCAATGAGGGATGGACCACAATGGACCTCTAAGACGAACAGTTTAGTTAAACTAAAAGAGCTATCCAATAGTTTAAATATGCAGTCTAAACCAGTAGTCTAAACCATGGTTTAGTTTAGTTTAGTTAGAAAGAATTTTTGCAGTTGAAGACAGTTTCTAATCAAATTTGACCTCACTATTTATTTCATTTTATTTACAGCTCCCCCTGGGAGGAATGAAGGTAACATAACAATTAATTTTTATTAATACTAAACATTTTTCCTATCATTTTCATTTTTATTGTACCAAAATACCAACAGTCACCATGGTGGCTAAAAAGCAAAGAGAACTATTATTATAGTTACATACCAAAAACACAACCGTTGAGGAACGAATATCTCGTTCTCAGGCCTTCGCCTTGAACACGCAGTAAAAATAT
>JAOBAZ010095221.1:0-11618 GCA_026546875.1 Pteroeides caledonicum | reverse complement strand
GACAGACAGACAGACAGACAGACAGACAGACAGACAGACAGACAGACAGACAGACAGACAGACAGACAGACAGACCTGTTCGTCGCACTCAATAGTGAAAATTTCTCATTGATCAATCCATAGACAAACACCAACATTTCTTCGGCAGAAAACAAAGGATTTTTCTGAAGACCGACACTAATTCGACGAAGAACTTCCTCAACACGTTTGGAAATTTTGTGACTTTGCGTTTGGTCAAGAACCTGTAAATAAAACATTAAAAGAATTTTCTAACTTTTTTTTAACTCCAATCACAAATTCCGAACCAAGTTCATTTAAAGTTAACCATTGAAATGATTTTAACCAAATTTTACCTCTTTTAATGGAGTTATAACTGCCATAAGATGTGATGTACTTATCTTCTTTGCTAATATTTCAAATGTTTCAAAACTTTTAGAACTCTTAGCTTCAGGTAGTTTCGTTGCTATTTTATCAACTTCACGTTCAGTAGCTGGCTCCCCAAACAGATCGTTAAGAAGAACCTTTGAAAACAACACCAAAAGTTAATCAATAAAAACTAACCATCAAACACCATAACCAGATTGAAGATTATTTAATACCGTCACAATATTTTTAACACAAACATCCAGTCCACCATCAGGAATGTGTGCTTCAAAATTGTTTAAAAGATAATGGAGAGTTGATCCAAGAACATGAAGCTGTAAGAAAATTGAAAATTGTTCAAACGATCGGTCTCAACCCCTTGAGACAACATTTAAATGAATACGACAAACACTAGTACATAACAAAACATAGAGAAAACAAAGAATAAACCACAGTTAACCTAGTAATGAAGCATCAGTAAACTGACATATATTTGAATAGTATTGGTGATATTTAGCGCGCTCAATCAAATTACTAAGCACGCGAGCAGTCCGAATAGCACGAACAACGTAATAGTTGGTCGATGCGCTCACTGAGATCAACTCTTGAGCTTGAGTATTTCCCAACTTTTCACTTCTTTATAACTTCTACCGAAACTCTTTCAAAATGATAAAACCAACACAGAATTGAGAAAATGAACGCACTATATCTTGCGTGCTTAATCTCGCATTATTGAGCATCAGGTGCTCGAAAAACTTTCATGTAGCAAATTAAAACATATTTTCAGTTTCGATCTGATCAACTGGCTTTGTTCGAAATGTTTCACTTTGTACGTACTATAAGTGCAGTGTGAGATACAACCCGAAAATCTTTTCTACTAACAGACTTGGCAGAAATAATAAAACGCTAAAACCTCGAGTACTGAGGTTTTAGCGTTTACCACATTATATTATTACCACAAGAGATTACCACATTATTATTTTAATAACTTGTATTTTCTCATATCGTAGCAAATTCACAAAACCTCCACAGTTTACCTGATAACCTCTTAGCAGTGAAGTTTGCAGCTCGTTTAAAATAAATGGAAAATATGAAATTCCAAGTGAGTTGGCAATCTTTGAGAGTGTCTGTCGAGCTGTTTCACGCACGTCAAAAGCACGACTTTTTAAAGCTTGTGAAATGTGAAGAAGTAAACTAAAACAAGAGAAAATAACACAGCAAATAAGGGAAATATCACAGAAATAGACATATCCCAAATTCGCTTGAGTACACAAAAAACAATACCATGATATTGAGGCGGGCAATGTAGACCATTGTTCTATAGGCAGTTTACATTGTCACAGCACAAAGTCGGGAAGTGTCTTTAGAAATACATGTATTATTAGAAATAACAGACTTCATTAACATGGTACAGTATTCATTAACCCTCTTTGTACCTACGAGTACCTACATTATACTATCTACACAGCCATGTTACATACCCCGGTAAATGAGCCTGTAGCGTTTTCTGTGGTAAAGACTGCAATAATTTGACCATAGCAAGAACTATTGGTACTCGAAGAACTTCTTCTTCGTCATCCTGTTTTCTCCCACTAAGACGATGAAAGTCATTGGAGTCAATCTAAATAAAAAGATATTGAAAATTCAGGTTAATCAACGGTGAACACACAAATTAGCTTGAATGCAAGTTAAAATAACAAAAAGAATAAATAAGAAATTAAGAGTGCGATCGAAAAAGAGATAGATGTTTTTCTATGTTTTTTATATTCTTTACATCATAAATTGATAAAAATTCCGCTGATAATTGTAATCTGAGACACCGAAGGTAAAATCAAATAAGCAAAGTATATTTCAAGAGAAATTTAACCACTTTCATCGAGAAATGGGTTTCTAAACGACAACTCGTGCCAGTCCTTTTCCTTGTTTGTAGATCAATAACTTCTATGATATTTGGCCCCAGCCCCCCTTTAACTAAAAACGGCGCTGACCTTTTTCGTTAAACATTTTTGAAGTTGTGGTAATATCCTTGTTGTGATTGCTTCATGGATTTTTAACTTCAACTTCAATGGACACTCTTCTTTTTCATCTTTATCTTCCACTTTTTCTTCATCCTCTTCTTCATTCTCATCGCTATTTTTAATACTTGTGTCACCTTGGTAAGCTGAACAAATATCAAGTTCTTCATCACACACAAGAAATGTCATTTGGTTTCAAACTCATTTTACTAATACCTTGAATCTCCTTCTTTTCTAGTTTAGTAAGATCAAAATGAAATGATTCTAAAATACCAACAACAATCCTGGCAAAAGGAAAACCAAGAAACACTGATATTTATAAGAGAATTAACGCAAATAGTTTAATGGAGCACAGCTTTGCAATTCTACCACCAAGGAAACAAGTGGATGTTAGTCTGCTTACATGCGCGTAGAACGTTGAGAGAGGAAGCGCCTCTATCCAAACCCCCTATATTTTGAATTAAATACGCGGGGCGAGTACGGAAATTTTCCTATTTGTGTTTGAATGACACATACAAATGATCAAAAGTGGATGCAACTATAAATATAGAAGGTTTGGTTGGAGGCGCCTCCTTTTCCCAACGTCGTTAAGAAAGGGTCGAGGAGAGCTCGAGAAAGCATCGGTTCTTTTTATATTTCAAGTGGGCGTTGAACCTTTTAAAAATCTTTTTAACCTTTTCCGTGTTATGTTGGTGTGTTCTTGTTTTACATTTCATGAAGTTGTGTTCTGGAAAAGGATTTTACAGCCAAACTGCTCTCACCTTACCTGACAATAACTTTTTGAATTTCTTTTTCTCTTGGTAATCTCCTCAAATAATGTCGCAACAATGTTGAGTATTTTTGCCATGGCAGTTGATAACTGATCGTGGATATCGAATTGATAGCTTCAGTTACAATATTATGATCCTTGGCTGACTTGTATTCATATACAAAATGAGTTATCAAAGGAAGAAGGAAACACGACAAAGTGTGGGCAGAAAATGATTGTTCTTTACAAACGCTTGTCAATTTTCGCAAAGCTCTGATACGGCGATGCACCTAAATAGAAATAAATAACACTTATTGCATATGAACCAGTCAGCTCGATACTTTATATAACTGGAGGGAGATCTTTGGATTGCCGAGTGACACCAATTCTATATTTTTAATACGTCATTTCCAGTCCTTTTGCTCGGTATTGCGCGTACTAAACTGTGCAAAAGAGCAAGCAAAAGGACTGGAAATGACGTATTACAATTATAAACTTGGCGTCACTTACCGGTAGTGCGAAAGCCCTCGAGATCTCCATCCAGTTATATAAATCGAGCTCACTGGTATGAACATGCACGTCTAACAAACCAGCGGTCCTTGTAAGAAAGTTGCACTAAAGCAAGACTAGCGTCATTCAAATAATCCATTTCCGAATTACGCTGACTGATCACTAAGGACAATATGTCCATAACAAGGCTTACTGTTGAAATACAACTCCGCTGGAGTTTTAGCATGAACTCTTATGAAGTGTAATTCAGAAGTGTATTACTGCTACTGTGAAAACCACTGGTTTGTCTTGTGTACTGATCTGCAATAAAGCTATTAACACATACACTATAGTAAGGATAGTAACAGTTTGTAAACATTAGCTCTGTCTCAAACAACGTTATACCTGGATATGAACAATATTTTCAAAGAAATCCACTTCAGGGTCATCGTTTATTAGATATTTCAAATCACCAAACAAAGGATGGTCAAATTTCTTAACCAACTTTCCAAGAACATGAACAAATTCGTTGCGAGCAGCCTAACAAAATAACAAATTTAGTAAATGTATTAAAGCTTTCCTCGTATATATTTTCCGATCTCTTCCCTATTTCTAACGCATTGTCCACAGGGAGGTTTCCCAGCACAAGTAAAATCCTCTCTAGCATTATCCAGAGTAAAATTAGTCTTACGTGGTCGTTTGCCCCGGAGATTAAAACGCCCTATAAAACACACATGGATATAAACGCATACGCTTTCCTACACCACAATATTCCAAACAACACATACCTCCTGTTTCGATTTCACCGCTTCTCTTATAGCTGGTAAAATAAACCCAAGAACAAGAAGATCAAACCAAGCTCCTGATTCATCTTCAGTTACTCTTTCAACCACAGCCTGGATAAAACTAACAGCGGCATATCTTAATGCCACATCTGTTGTCCTCATGGCAAAGTATGTGGCATTCACAAGAAAAGGAGGTATAAGTTCAACATCCAGATGACCATTTTGGACTATTTTGCACAGTTCAGAAAATGCGTCGAGTCTTGCCTCATAATTCGGTTCATCCAACTGTTTTTGACTCCATGAATTCAAATCGTAAAGAAACTTGACGTTATCCTGAAAACATTGGTATTTCATGGAAATACTAGCGAACGCGGAACATAACTCAGTCCTGACTTCACGGTGATGTAGTGTTGAAAAAAGTCTTGTCAATGGAGCAAAAAATATCTTTGTTTCTACAACATTCTTCACAAGGTTTGTGATGGATTTTAACAAGTTTAATTGAGATTCCTCTTTATGTGTTGCATTTAATATTGGAATAATCATGCGAACAAGAATGAGAGAATGTTCTGGGTCAACAATGAATTCACTTATCTTGGACAACACAGAAAGCTCAAGTTTGGACACCGTTGAAATTTTCGAGAGTTTTCCTTTCGCTTTTGCAAGTTCCTTGGAAGTTTTCTTTACAGAACTACTTAAGTAACCAAATATGGTTGAAACATGAGGGAGAACGAGAGAAGTACCATAACCAATAGTCATACCACATGGCACATCACAACTAAAATAAAAGAGAAAGATTTGTTATACACAATGAACTATCTGCTCCCATTTCTAATAACGAAATTACAGTTCTAAAAAGGCAACGGAATAACGCATACTGGGACAGGTGATGATTTCATTTCTTAACATGAAGGAGAAATCTTTATTTTCATTTCTATCTTCATTTGTATTTTCAACTTTGTTAACACGACAATTGCAGAGAAGTTTTAAGAAATAAAATCAGTTTACTTCAATATGCATCATTTTAATGTGCAGGAAACCTGTGACTTCGTTTATGCAAGTGCGACATGTATGAAAACTAGCTGATCTGGCCGTGAGCAAAAGGCCTAGAACTAGCAAGAGAATAGAAATCCATTTTGCTGTTTTTAATCACTTATATCTTTGCGTTTCGCCAATGAAACTTGCTGAAACTTAGTAATTATGTTTAATGAACAACATTATAAGTCTGTCATAAGTTTGGGAATGAAGTAAAGTATACTTCAAGAAAAATTCAGCCGTTTTAATAGAGATATGGATTTCTATTTGACAACTAGTGCCAGTCCTTTTCCGTGTTTTCAGATCATCTGGAAATTAAAGAAGACAAAGATAAGAATGGTTAGATCATTATGTGCAGCGTACTTTGGTATGACCTGAGAGTGTCACTGGGTGTAAAGATGAGGGAGAGACGTAAAAGATGGAGTGCAGAGAACGAAGGTGACTGTTATTTTCCTTACCTTACTGGACTACCTAGGTCCATTAAGTCAGTTTCTTCTTGAGTGTCCAAATCATCAAGTTTCTTTTCTGACAGTAGATTATTAGCAATTTCCATCACCATGGTAACTACTGGTAGCTGAACATGGCTTGACGACAGACAGGCAAACACGTGACTTAGTAATCCTTCGCTGGTTCCAGGTAGGACACGGGAAAGAAGAGGGAAAAAGCGAGAGTTCTTACTCCAAACGTTCATCAGTTGTAGCAATGGAGTTGGGCTTTGTAGAGACTCTGAACGTAACTTAGTAATCTAGATGGAAAAAAGTGGAAAACAGACGTAATATCAGATAGTTAAAAATGAAGTGAGTAACAGACAGACAGACAGACAAACAGGCGGACACACAGACAGACAGACAGACAGACGGACAGACAGACGGACAGACAGACAGACAGACAGACGGACGGACGGACGGACGGACGGACAGACGGACGGACGGACGGACGGACGCAGACAGACAGACAGACAGACAGACAGACAGACAGACAGACAGACAGACAGACAGACAGACAGACAGACAGACGGACAGACAGACACAAATGAAGTAAAAGTGCTCAATACTAACTTGAGGCCAAACAACAAGATTAAAGATGTTTTCAACAATTGATCCATAATCAAAAAGGGGAAAGGCAATACAAAATTTTATTAAGCATTTAATGCCAAGTTGTCTAATTGTCTTCAAATTTGGGATGTGGTTTGATTGAACCTGAAAAAAATGAATTATTTTCTCAGATTTGTACACAATTTACAAGTTAAATAATTGAAACAAGATCCGTTAGTGGTGGTATGTACCTTTTCTCGCATTTCCAAAGCATTGTTTGATATTTTTAAACAATAAAAAAAAATATCCAGCAGTAAAGAGAGATGTTCAGCAGCATGAGAACCAAGAATTTCAATCAACTGTGAAAACATATTAAGAAAACCAAGCTGTTTTTTCAATGAAACTACATTTTCCAAGGAATAATTGACCAGAGAACTGTCTTCTATATAAATGAAAGCCAAAAGTGTAACAAAACAGCAAAAAAGAATAAAGAGGACAAAAATAGTAGTACAAGAAGGAAATAAAGGTAAAACATACTTCGAACTATTTCTTGAAATGGTTGAGTAATTAATTGAATAAACACCATCATCTCATTACTAGAACAATTGTTTAAGAAACGAAGAACGAGTGATCTTCGATGACTTGAACCAGATTTACCACGAGTATTAACACCTGTCCAGCGGTGCATCTTCCCATAAAGTATCCTAAAAGTAAAGATCGTCTAACTTCAAAAATACAAATTTAAGTTCAGGGATTTTTGGAGTATTGGGAATTGGACAAAGAGCGGCAATTAACTAGTTATTTAGTGAATAATAAATGATTGATGTGTTGTTGCGTAAATTCATTGTTTATTTGTAGAAGATAGTATGCAGAAAGATGAGGTACGATTAGAAACTAATCAACCTGTGGTACGATTAAAAACTAATCGTATTTCATGTTTATCCATGCAAGAATGTACAGTGTTTCAACTCTATTACAAAATCATCCTCAGAGAATAATATGAAAGAGAAATATTTCATATTATTCATATTATTCATTTTAGACAATACGAAAAACGTATTGGCGGAAGATGTCGAGATGCCGGTCCGCCGCTCTACCCATTGAGCTATTCAGCCAAGGGGATTGGTGGTGAGTTTTTATCCAAATTAAGTGCACGAAATCTTTTTGCGACGACTTAAACGCTGATCCATGAGAGGATGATTCTGTAATAAAATTGAAACACTGTACCCGCTTCAGCCAATACGTTTTTCGTATTGTCTAATCATGAAATAGTTCTCTTTCATGTTTAGGCAATGAGGTAAATTCGTTAGTAATTGTACCTCATGTTTAGGCAATGAGGTAAATTCGTTAGTAATTGTACCTCATGTTTAAGTAATAAGGTAAATTCGTTAGTAATTGTACCTCGTGTTTAGGCAATGAGGTAAATTTGTTAGTAATCGTACCTCATGAGACAAAAGAACTCGAGATAACTATGATATTACCTTAGTTAAAACGGATTTAAAAGAAATATATTACCTGATCAATATGTTTATAAATTCAGCTCTATGGTCAACCGTGACAATATTGAACTGATTGTTAGAACTGAAATTGGCGAGTTCATCTTTGAATGTTGGATCATCAAGAAGACGATTCAGATTTTCCTTATATGGAACTAAATAAACTGGTTTATATGTCATCAAACAAGCCAAAGCAAGTTTTTGAATATCACCATCCTTTTGGGTTAATAATGTAAGATAGATTTCCTTCATGACTGCTTCTTGGTATAACCGACGAGGGTTTTTAAATTTACTAAATAAAGTCAAACAAGCACTTAATGTTTTCATTCTCAATGGCCGTCTAGTTTTTTCTTGACTGTTTGTCATCTTGGGGGAAACACTATCATCTTGTTCATTTTGCTCAGTTGTGATATTTTGATAAGAAACTTTCCCGTGTTCACTGATAAGTGAACATTCCTTCCTAGTAAAAGAAAAAATACATACAGTAGAATTAACAAAACTATTTTCAAATATTTCATGACATTAACCCATAAATTCACCTGAAAAACTCTAAGAATAAAGGAACAACTTGTCTTGAACATGGTTCGACAATACTGGGAAATTTTTCCATGGTTTTCCAAAGCAACAATCTGAAGTTTGAATAATCTACTCTGTTGTCTTCTCTGTTCCGGGTACAAAATGAAAAATGATGTTGAAATAGTTCAGCTAAACAACTCACAGAGGGTTGGTCTTCTGAAGCATTTGAGACTTTTTGGACTTGAGCTAAAAATATAACATACACTGGTTACATTTTTATAAACATGGTAATTAGTAACAAAATAGAGAAGTTTTCTTCATTTCTCAGCTGTGTCCTCATTCCTTGCTGTCTCCCACGTCTCCCAAACACACCATTCCAACACTAACACACACAAAGTGTACTTCTCCATCTTCATTAGACATATCACCAAAACGTTTCTCTATTCCAATACCAGATAGTTTATTATTCTGGAAACTGTTATACAAATTTACAGCACTCTCTACTGAGAACTCTAGACAGGAGTCAAAGAAATAGTATAAACATTTACCTGAATCAAAAGATGCTTGTGAAAGGTATTCCCAGAACACATTCCAAAATTGCTTTCTCTTTTGATCCACTGCATATGTAGCAATGATAGTCATGACAGGGTCCCACATTGTACTGAGGTTTACATAAAGTACTCCAATAAGGTACCTTAATGGTGCATCTCTAATATGATCAGGTAGATGTTGAGTGTTGAAATATACAAGTTTTTGTAATATTAATGACTTTTGTTTGTAATCATGAAATGATAAAGGTACTAGCTCTGCATCTAAACAATCTTGGAAAACAGTTGACTTGACAATGTCAACAGAATCAATGGAATTCTGAAAGAAATAGTAACCAGGTTAGTGTGGTACAGTATTACTGAATTATTATTAACATACACAGATTCTCTGGACAGACATATGGGGTATTCACCCATGACAGTGACCTTTTTTGGAGCCAGTTGTTCAAAGCTAGGTTAGCTTAGCATCTGGGTTTGTAAAACTTTGAGAAGCAAAGTTATAGCAGCTTGCTTTGTTAAAACCTTAATTGTTGTTTTTAACAGAACTGTTGTGAATTGGTTCAAGCGTTATGATGTGAATTTTCAACAAAAACTATGGATTCGAACACACTAAACTAAAACAGTGGGATAACGTTTAACCCTGGGTTAGCGCTAACCCGCCTTTGAAGAACTCAGGCTTTGTTAATACCTTACAGTACAATTATTACCTGGATCTCTTCCATGACTGGCTGGGCAAATGAAGTGAGAATCTTTAGAGTTAAGAGGCGAACAAGATGTTCATGTGATGAAAGGTTTCTTTTAATGCAAGGATAAATATTTAAAAGGTTCTGTGTAGACAAAATATCGAATGAAGATTGTTGTTTGACAACTGACAGATAAATCTGAGATGCTTGAAGAATATGGATGTTGTTAGGTTCTTGTCTGAAATATGAAATACCATATAGTTTAGTAAACAATTTATGTATAGTTTAGTAGTTTACCAATAAAAAACACCATAAACTTCAAAAGATGATTTCTCAGCACAACACACCTTAAGAATGACAAAACTGTATCAAATGCAAGGTTTTCTTCTAAACTTCTGTTATGAGAAAAGCATAACAAGGCAAGACATTTCACTGCCTGGGAAAGAAGGAATAGAATCTCTACTTTTTTGCTTGATGTCGTAGTTTCTTGATGAAGGAAAGGAATGAGTTGTACAATTGACTGATTGATCACCTTAAAATCAAGTGGTCTAAAAACAAATAAAAAAGAAAAGTTTTTAAAGTATTCCCAGTAAAGCTACCAAAACTCTCTTCACTATTTGAGTACTGGTACTATGTTACCCAAAGCCATTACACATCTTGGTCAGCCAGCAAACTGTATGCACTGGTCAATCAGCACACAGAACTGGTTGGTCCTTGTTAATAAACTGTATATTTTTGCACAACATATAGGGACAAACATATGTTGTACCATATGTTGTACCACCAGGTGGACCTTCTGTATAGGTCTTTACTAATAGTCCATGGGCTCTCCCAAGCCTGCTGGTGCCTCACTTAGTGCTGTTCACAATCACCTACCATCTTTCACAATCATATGCAATGTCTATCTATCATGTCACAAATAGACAAGCCCATCCAATCCATGAGATCATCTATCCAATCTTGATGTACACACAACATATCAAGAAGTACTAAGCATATAAACAAGCAACACTGAACATACCTCACATATGGAAGACACAAAAGAGATGCCCATAATTCATCAAACTCAGTTTCAACAAAAGGGTGATGATAATCCAGTTTAAACAATATATTGAACCAAGTTGGACCATTCTTTGCTGCTAATTTTAAAAAATTTATCACTATGCAATTATTGAGTGCTCCATCAAAACCACATTCAAATGAAATATTTTCAGAAATGACTTCAGCTAATATAAACAAAATTTTGTTTTTGATCTGTTCCAGGTTTGACGATGGGTTTAACAGCAACGTTTCAAAGTAAGACAGTAGTTTGGGAAGAACTGATGATGTAAACAAGGTCCATTCTTTCAAGTGTCCAGCAAACTGACAAATTTCATCAATGTCAAAACATTGACAACTTAATATTTGGTGAAGTATCTTGTTGTTATAACTATTTTGAAGTTGGTCACAGTTAGCTAATAACAATGAGGATGAAAACTGGAGCACTGAGTTCTTTAAAACGGAACCCAAAATCTGTTTCTTAGTTAAGGTGGATATCACCTAAAATAAAGTAAAAAAATCTCTTGAATTGTGTTGCATATTAACCCACTGCCAAACGTCTGGCATGAGCCAACAGTAAAATCTGTTAAGTGGCTGTTTGTGACCAGCACAGCTGTAATACGCATGGGTTACAGACTATTTAATAAATATTTAAAACAAATTTATTTATACTAATTTACAATGACCATCAAAATAAATAGACAACAATGATAAAGATATATTCATAAAAATAGCGTCCTACCAGACAAATTTAGCACAAACACACACACACAAATATATATATATATATATATAAAGGTAAAAGTTGTTCACCGTTTTACCTTTACATATTACCCG
This sequence comes from Pteroeides caledonicum, assembly GCA_026546875.1. Lineage (NCBI taxonomy): Eukaryota > Metazoa > Cnidaria > Anthozoa > Scleralcyonacea > Pennatulidae > Pteroeides > Pteroeides caledonicum. Next base: position 34 of record JAOBAZ010095221.1, on the reverse strand, counting down.
AGTACAAAATATCCACCACAAATATTATAGATCG